>QTSX02001123.1:0-27110 GCA_014839935.2 Entomophthora muscae | reverse complement strand
TAAAGCTGACAAAAATTCACGCAAGATTTCATCAGTGGGTGGAGCAGGAAAATAATCCGGACACCAAAATGACATGATGCAACGGAAATAGGAAACAGAAGATCCAGTCTCAACAACTGGAACTGGAGATAGAAACCACAAGTTAAAGAAAATCCCAAACTAAAAACTCATAAAAGAACTGATACAAATAAAAATGGTAAAGACAGATATCTCAATGGAACAGGAGAAAAGAAACACAAATTCATGACAAACTGCTTCCAAAAACTCAGACGTAGAAAAGTTGAGTAATGTGACAGAAATTGCAGGATAGTAAGAAGCTTTCTCTAAGTGGTGGGGAATGACCACCCAAATCCACATAGAGTTAATGATTAACAACCAATGCAGCTTCAAATACTGTTTTGTAAAGTTTCCAAATGAAATACTAGGATTAAGTAAAATAATTAATCCTAACCAAAGGAGCCCAAGATAAATAGCCTGTGAAAGCATCAAAGAATCCCCAGAATAAAATTCTGGACATTGAGATGCAACACAATTTTTATTTTCAAAGACAGGGGGGACCACTCCAAGATTGGCAGGCATTGAATTAACATTGGGCGGTACCAACAACAAAGTTCCAACCGCAGGGCCCCATCTTCCAGTAATGATCTGGCTTAGAATAAGATTGTAGGGAATGTATTGCAACAAACCAACCACAGGATGCATTTTTTTAAAAGTAAATTAGACCAAGGTATATTTGATTTTATTGAGTAAATTTTTGGGAGGACTCAACTCTTAGAGTTGAAACAGTGAAAATTATTCAATATATATCAAAAATTGATAAGCAATACCACCTGAATCCTGGGCTCCTATTTGTGGGGTTCCTGGTCACCAGTCCCCAAAGTGTGTCCTGGGTCATATCCAGGGACCGGCTGGAAGGGGTTGTCATTCTCTAGTAAGGGAAATGTATCTCAGAAATATGTATAGGTGTCAAAATGGGCTTTTATTTACTCTCAGAAGGAAGATCCCCTTAGAAACCTTCTGGTATTTGGCCCAGGGGGTTAAGGAAACAATATGGATTTGCCAATATTTGGAGTCCTCCAACAATATCTTGGACCCCTTGTGCTTGGTCTTTGGCTCCTGCACCTTGGTCTTGGGCTCCTGTGTTCCTATCTTGGGCTCCTGCAGTCTGTTCCTAGCTCTGGCTTTTTACTCTTGGTTCTTTGCTTCTTCTGTAGCTCTTGTGGCCTTTGTAATCCACTAGATCCAGTCCCTGAAGAGTCTCAGATAGCTCTCCCTTTTATAGCTCCCTGTTTCAGACCAAAATCCTCTCTTAGAACTCTGGTTTTTCAAAGCTTAAACTATCCAGTTTTTCTCCTTCTATAATATATTAAACTTCAAAACTTACTTCAGCCAATGAAAACCCTGAATTTTCTGCTTCTGCTCCTCATTTTTTAGGCTTTAACTCTTATTTTAAAGCCCTTAAAACACTGATCAAATAGACTCCGGTTTGCAGCCAATCACGCGCCTTGATTCAACAGTTTTGCCAAAAAGGTTTCCCCGGATGTCCTGTTCTTGACCCTGGTTCAAACCCGAGGCTGTCTTGCTCCGGGTAAACAACTGCTCCGTGTTTTGAACAGTTTTGCTGTAATTCCCGTCACGTTTCCCTGGCAAATCTTGAGCGCTTCCACATATGTTTTACTTAGGCAAATTTTGACCCCTCAATTTTTCAATGTTTCTCCGTGTTTCTCTGTGTTTTTCTCAACGTTTTTCAACTTTGAACTCACTTGCTGCTCGTTCTTTTGTCTCTCCTAGTTGTTCTTGGCAAAATTTGCTCTTTTGCCCTCATAGTTTCTCTGTTCCATTTCCAGCTTCTTTCTAGCTCCCTTCTTCCTTAATCCTTCTTTTTAAATAAATTTATAGTTCTAACAAACTATATATTATTTTTTTCCTTTCTTTTTCATTATATGATATTCAATCCTTTTTTAATCATAATCAGGCAGTATTTAATTATTATTTAACTGCTTCTTTTTATCTATTTTCCCCTCAAAAGACACTAAAATCAGCTCTTTCAGCTTCTGCATCCAGTCTGGATAGTTCATCCTCTCAGCTCTTCAGTTCTGCAACACCAACTTCTGGTCCTTTGTCCATCCTTCTTTATGATCAGCTAGTCCTGCATCATAATATTCTTGTCCTTCAACTTCTCCTCAACCAGTTCCTCAACAAATCCTCACTAGGAACCTCCTTTGTTCCTTCTACACACTGAACCATATTGGTTCCCAAAATTCAATGTTAATTAACAGTCCATCAACTAGCCTTCACTGTGATCAAACAGTCCCTCCTGCTAGTCTTCTCTGTCAATTCCGTGAACCACCTTGGTTTTTTATCTCAGTCCCCATTACCAGAACTTGTAGACCCAGGCATGAGTCTACATTAAACTGGAGTTTGACTGGGCCCTCACAAGTGGCAATTCACTTAGGCCATTCAACCATAAATCTATGTCTATGTGTTGTCTTTACTCACTCAGGTGATTAAGTCTGGGCTTTCAGTTGCAGAGTAATCAGCTCCACTCCCCAGAGGCCTGATCACACCAAGTTCTGCAGCTTGCTTCCCCAAGCAAACCGCCTTGGTGACACCTCTGAGCAAATCTATGCCCTCCAATGCTCACTCTGGGTTCTCCCAAAGCTCCCATAGGGGCATAAACAAGGACATCCTACCAGTCTGTTAGGTAGGGTGCTTGCTCACAGACCTCCTGTAAGTGTATTAGGGTACATAGAGCCCTCAAAGCTCTTCTCCTCTCTGGCAGCCTTTGTTACCCGCCAGGGGTCCAAAACCTACTCCCCCCCCCAGACAGACAAAGTTTCCTGCTTGCTATTTCAGTCTTCACCCTTTTGCAGCCACAGTTCCCTGCAAGGTGAAGCACTATAGCCCAAAGCAGCCAATTCATTCTGCTGGATGGAGGCAACATCTGCCTCTGGTAGTTCTATGTTACCTACCAGCCAGGCCTTACTTACCCTAGTAGACCATGTTACCTACTAGGCTCACCCTACTTACCCCTAGTAGCCCTATGTTACCTACTAGGCTCACCTTCAACAAACAACCAAACTTCTGCTTGGACAACATTAGCCCCGCCTGCAAACCACAAAACATGTGGATCATCATACTATTTCTTCCACATCATCAAGTGAGTAGCTAGTCCAGGTTGCAAAAAACCCTTTTGTCAGGAATATTTCTGACATAAACCAGATTTTAACTGAAGAAAAACCCTGGAAACAAGTGAAAGAATGCTCAAATAAGGGGGCAAAATTTGATAATGAATTTCCCCCATTATCAGGGGAAAAGAAAAATCAAAATTTGGGAAAACAGATTTTTATGGAAACCGGAATAATTTAATATCTGGGCAGGCGCCCGCCGCCACCGCGCAGACGCCTGCAAGCCTCCCGCCAGCCACCCGCCCGCTCCCCAGGCCCCAGCCAACCAAAACCCACCATGACACCCAGCCAATCAGAAAAGTCCCTTGGAACAAGGGACAATTTTAAAAATAATTCTTGGGCCCAAGAAGAAGGGCAAATTCATGTTTCACAAGCCAGGTCAAATTCTAAAAATATAGAGGAAAAGCCAAAAATAACTTCAGAAGATAAAAATAACAAGACCTACAGCCAATGGAACCAGGTGGATGGCAACAATCAGCTAGGCCTAGACTCCAACCAAACTAGCATCCCCAAACCAAAAATAGAAGTGTTTAAAGCTAAGAGTTGTCATCACCACCTGACCACCCATCTAGAGGAAATTATTGGCCCCAAGCAGAGCTGTCTAAACCCCCAACAGATTGCCCAGGAACAAGGGTTTGGCCATCCCTTCAAACACCAATTCCCAAGTCCCATGACCAAACTTTTAGGGACTCCAGTCCCCTGTTTTTACTCCCATTTGCAAAACTTTGCAAGTGGGGGCCCCCTATAAATAAAGGATCCCCTCTCAGTAATAGCTTGTGCTATTATTGAGACTAATACCCTCAATAAAGTGAAATTTCCAACTCCAACTATAGTTACAACTTACAGAACAAGCCCCTGCCAACCCTCCAACCCAGTGAAGATGAATCACCTCATCTTCACAGCTGTACTCACAGCTTGCCTTGGGATTGGAGGCTACCAACAGAGTTCAGAGTTCTTCAGCCCCTCCACAGAAGGACTAGGTTATGACCCATACCACGGCCCTGGCCAACTTAACTCTTCAAACACTGGACCCTGGCCGCCTCTGGTGTCTCCCCATTTGACACTCTCCATAGCCATGTATATGTCTGCTTACTACATCCTCACCTACTTTGCCGGGAGCTTCAGACGGTTCAACATACACGCCAAGGTATTCTGTGGGCTGATGACAGTGTATCCCATAGTCACCGCCTTGACAGGTTTCCAGTTCTCCAATTTGCTACCATACATACTCCAAGTGGTGCCCATCATTTCAGGGTATTACACCTTGTGTGACCAATTTCTAACAACCATGCTGATTAATAAGCTCATATCTAGTAACTCTCAAATTAGGTCAATTTATCAACGTCAGTTTGCAAGGGGGACTTGGTTTAAGCTGGCAGACTGGAGCAGCTGTAACCCATTTTCAATTGACCGTTTGATTTAAATCCGTTAATTGGGTCAATTTTGTTAATGGTTTGTTGGCTTTTTGAGCCTTTCTACTTGGCCGGATAATTCCCGGCATGATGGAACCTACTGTGACATAAGCTGTTACCTGAACTTCTTGAAGGTCAGGATTTGTGATCCAGCAGGTAATTTTTTTGAAAAATTGAGCGTGGGCATCATTACTCCTCTTGGACTCAATTTTCTGTGCCACCACCCACTTGCAATTGATTGTTATATTTAAATTTACAATTGCTCCAAAAATACAGGGCTTCTGGGAGGGTTTTCCTGGGTGGTGGTGCTTTGGCCTAGCCACACCCAGGGAAACTATGTTCATGACAGTGGCACTGCCAGGCGCAGGACAAGGTTGAGGAGGTGCATCATAGAATCTGCAAAAGCCCAGCTGGCTTTGTTGTTTGCTTCTACAATAGCCTTGTAGCAATTTTCAACAGGAGTACAACACCCCAAAGGCACCTATTTGCAGATAAGAGGTTTTAACCCATTGATGATGAGGGTGAAAAGCATGGTATTTTCATTGATGGTAGCTTCTAGGCGGCGGCAAGAGCTTGTTGCCAGGCAGCAAGGTACTCAGGAATGGACCCAGTCTGTTTAATTGCTAACAGGGGAGTTTCCACCACAATAGGCGAGAAGGTTTTGCTGTAGCGGGATCTTGCAGCGTCCCAGAATGCTGCCCAGGTGACTTCAATTTCCTGAATGGCCCAGTTGATAAACCATACAGCGGCGGGCCCTGTGAGGCACCCCAACACAATGGCAACCAACATGGGCTTGGAAACCTGGCAGATACAAAGGCGGGTCTTGGTGGATTGAAGCCAACTGACAATGTTGGCTCCTTTGACTCCACCCGCAAAGCATTCCAGCTGGAGATTGAGCATGTGTTGTGACAGGTCTGACTAGGGCGGGATGACACTAACATCATGTTATCCCAGGCGGAGTTGGTTGTAGATGCTGGTGAGAACTAACTGGTCCTGGTATATGACATAACCCTCGGGGATGTCCCCATCAGGGATGGGGAGAAAGGTCTCTTGGTGAGATGTAGCCATATGGCCATCACTTTGTCCTTTCCTGGGGGGAATTTTTTCTTATAGGTAGGTCGTCAATCGAACCTACCGCTGCTACCACTGTTGCAACTAAACCAGTAATAGTTCAGTATTTGATTGGAGAAGACGACAGTCCAATAGAAAGGACAAGAATAGGAATGAAATGTAGTTTATTGAGGAATATTGCAATTAAAGTACCATATCAAGAAGCCACAAGTCTACCAGGGGGTGGCACAGAGGCAGGTTTAATATAAGGTTTGGGTTGTGGAATAACTTGAGCAGGGATCAGCGCGTCAATATTGGCAACACTCCTCATTAGGAGATAGTGCCCACAATTTGATATTGTACTCAGATTGGCCTATACCATTAGTCACGTTATGGGGTGGCTCTTTGAGCGCCCCCTGTGTATCGTGAGATATATTAGCGGGCGGGGGAGTAATCTCTGTCACAACAATAATACATAATAATATTATATATAAACTTTCTCGATCATACCACCATTTGTAAATTTTATTTTTCAAGCTCAGGCATACATTCTGCTCCCAGTGAGCAGATAGTTGGTGATTTTTAAGGGATACTTTTCAAAATTGAAGAAACTTAGGTTTTGCTCAAGGCTAATGAATACGAGTAATATAAATGCTGATTTAGAATTGCTTACTGTAATGACGATGTCATTAAGCCATTGGATATTCTAAATCGAATTAATTCCGCTTCAGCTTTAAAGCAAACCGAAACGAATTCAATAAAGTATCAATTTCTCCAATATCTTGTATTTGTAATTCATCATTACACTACTTAATGTAAAGGTTGGTTAATCCTAGCCCGAATGTAAATAATTAAAGCTTGTCAATTAATTGGTTACATTTCAACAAGAAGGCTTCTTAATAATGTCGATATTCAGCTTAGGAAGTTTGCTTATGCTTTGATCTGATTCGATCAGAAGTTGCCATCCAAGCTTCCCCCTACTGATACAACTTGAACTTGGAGAATGGTTATTATAGTCACTATCCAGAATCCTAAAGAGAAACAAAAAGCCAAGCACCATTAAGTCCTTCACTCTAGTTTGGATTTTACAAGCTTGTCACCGATTTAATCCCCCTTAATGGCAAATAGGTCCAATATAAATTAAACGAAGCCATATATTGTTTTTATTCATATTGATATCCTATTTATAAATATGTTTGCACGACCACAGCGTAAAAAGAGAAGTCATGGGAGTAACTTTTCGAGCTCTTTTGGTGAGAATTCCTCAGTCGGGGGCTCATCTGATGTAGATGCCATGGAATGCACAGATTCAAATAGCCAAGATGCTAACAATAAGGCTGGTCCCAGCTCAGGCTTTAATCTTGTCAATAACGGAACTGGAATGCGGATAGTGCGCAGAGTCCAATCAAATTCAGCACTTGCTCAACCCATGACAAACTATAATCTCGAGCCTCCCGGAGGCATTTTTTCCCAGCCAGGACAAGTCACTGGCCGCCGCTCAATATCTGGTACTTTTACCCCGCCTAGAGCTTCAAGGAGCCCTCTTCATCAAGCCAACCAAAGTAGTTTTAGCCCCCACAATAGGCCCCAATCTCAATTCCTTCCAAACAGCCAGTTTTCAACATTTTCAAGAGTCCAAAAAGTTCAGCCAAACATTTCAATTTTCCAGTCTCCTACTCTTTCAAAAGATGTAGCACGCACGAGCAAAAATCATTCTTTTCTTAATCCCACTTCTCCTATAGGAGAGCTATTAGAAATCCTTAAAAGGACCAACTCAACACCCGCTTCACTACACAATTCTTTAAATGAGCTGAGATTGCATATATTGAAATTTGGTCTTCCGAATGAGGTAATACTGACCAATCTACTTTTTATGAAATGGAAGGGAATAATTTTGTGAATTGGCTAAAAATTCTTTTCTAAGCCTAAGTGATTATTTTTCAAATAATTTGAGTTTTTTATACTTTAGCAACTAGGTGATTAAACTCGCTTTATTATGTTGGTTCAACTTCGAATATTTGTAAATGTTTGTCATTATATTTCCACATGAAATAATTCTCACTAAAATATCTGGTCAGGATTCTACGATGGATTTTCCCGTTTCAAACTCTATTCGATGCAGAGTCTGGAAAGCCTTGCTTGGAGTCTATCATGTTTCGGCTGGAGAATATCTTCAATTTGTGGCTAAGGGCCCCTCGCCCATGTTTGAAAAAGTCAACAATGACACATTCCGCACTCTAGCAACCGATAAAAAATTTCTTGAAAGAGTGCAGGAGAGCATGCTAATCAGGGTTTTGAATGCTCAGGTGTGGAAGACACAATCTAGTGCGCCGCCCGGAGTGGCACCAACACAATCTGAATATGTACAGGGAATGAACGTTCTTGTTGCTCCCTTTCTTTTTGTGATGCCCGAAGTGGATGCTTTCTTTTCCTCTTATACTTTACTTAAAGTGTATTGTCCAACTTACGTCCAACCAACTTTAGCAGGAGTTCACTGTGGCCTTAAGGTAGGTTGTCAATTGTTTAGAACTAACTTTTGAGTTAGCTTATGGACAGATGTCTTGAGGTTTTAGATGCTGAGTTGTACTTTTATCTCAAAAGCAAAGGATTAACCTCTGAGCTGTATGCTTTTGCCTGTATTAAGCCCTTTTATCGACGAATACTAATCCATCTAGCGATCTTAACACTAAGTGCATGTACTCCCCCACTAGATGAATTGCTTAAACTTTGGGATTTTCTTCTGGCATTTGGAGTGCACTTGAATGTTGTGTGTACTGTAGCCCAGCTTATGTTGATGCGCCAGTCTCTTCTCAGCAACTCTAGGTATAATTTCAAAGCTTCTAAAATTTGACATATCGACCCTCAGTCCAGTAAAGCTTTTGAGAACTTTTCCGGATCTTAAAGCTGTTCCCATCATCCAGCTTTCTCGCTACTTAGTCAAACAACTTCCTCCTCAGCTTTATGAAGAATTGGTTGCTCATCCATTTGATTCTTCAGTTTGTGATCGCTATCTCAATGATCGACTTCCTGATATTCATTCTTCTGCACAGTCTCTGTTCTCTCATGTAAGGATATTTTTTTATAAACGCTCACATCTAATTCAGTCCTCGCCTGCTCCAAGCTCTGAAACAAGTAGTCCTAGTGTAAATAGATCGTTGGTGGGCCGTAAACTATGACGTAATGATATCTTACTAAGGATTCATTCAGTTGTATTCACATCAACTTGCTATTATTTTAGCTTCGATTCAAGTGTCCTAAAAGCTTTTATAATCATAGCACCCGTTCTAATAATAAAGTTGCCATATTGGGGCAAAGTTGAGCATCACTCTACTTCATATCTCCAAAAACACATAAGATTCATTTTACCACGTGTAACGTCTCAAATCCAAAATGATGCTGCATCCAAAGCTTCATTTTTTCCTAATTTTTTAACTGTTGAGTATATACTTCTGGGAAATATATCATACAAAATAAGGATGATATACTAAGTAGAGAATGTTATCTTTATTGATATAGAAGAGTGTTATATAGCTTATGATATACCATATAACTACATTTAGATCATGAATGTCATGTGATTTGGGAAGATTCAGATTCCTTTGAAATTTGAGGAGTTGCTCATAGTGTAATACCTGGTTTTTAAATCAGGGTCATATCTTACTTTATAGTAGCCATTTCTTGGGGAAATGATTTCCAGAGAGGTAGTAATCAAAGTTGTTGTAACATCTTTTCCTGGGGTACGGAAGGCAGACCCTTGGGTAATTTCTTGAGGGTGTCAAGGAGGCATGCTAGTAATTAATCCAGTTTGGCCGTGGATACTGGTAGGCATGAGTCTAAAAATACTATCTACTTTTGCATAGTCAGAGTCTGTTGTGATGCATTATCTTGGGAGTGGTCTGTGCGCCAGTTCCTTTAGTGAAGTAGGTGTTGCCATGTTCAGCTTGCATGATGATTCCTGGTGCTATCAAGCCGGGTTCCAGCTTTTGTTAATCAAGGTTGACTACCCAATTTTTGTCTCCTACTCAGAATCTTTCCACCTGAAGTAGAATACCTTCTCTTTTGGCTTTCTCTTTTCCTTGTGAAGTTACCCATCTCTTGCCTTTTACACATCTGTGCTATCCTTCTTTGATGACTTTTTTGGGAGTGACAGGTGTGGCCCTGAGTTGTTGCTAACAAGGGTTGGTTTATATTCATAGACCAATTCATATGGAATTTTGCCCATATTTCAGCCTACTCAAGTGCAGCAAACCATTAGTGCATTTGGGAGAATGTCTGTTCAAAGGAGGAAGTTGTGTACCAACAACTTGCTGAGTGCTTTGACTAGTGATCCATCCAATCTTTTGGCTCCATCATTACCCTATAGTAATAAGAAATGTTGATTGTGTGTTGTTGCAACATCTACAATTACTCCCTCTCGGGAAAGTAATTCCCTGAGTGATTCCCTGATTAATCATTAAGTTGGTGAAACTCTTATTGTGACAGAAATTACTGGATAGTATGAAAAGTTCTTCAAGTGGTGAGAAATAACCACCCAAATCCATAAGGAGTTTATGATTAGCAACCACTGAAGCTTCAAATATTATTTGGTGAAATTCCCAACAGATACACTAGGATTTAATAAGATAATTAAACCCAACCAAATGTCAAAACAACAGGGCTAACCCCCCAGCAAGGTTCTTACTAAACAGATTTAAGACCCACAATCCAACTTTCCAGTGACCTGAAGCCAAATGTAGAAGTCAACTTGAATTTCTAAACCTAGTAACATGACCAGATAACAATCTCCATACAGTGGGTACCTTGATTCAGTGCTTGACTCTCTACAATGATCAATCCATCCCCTTAACTTGTCAGGAATGAAGTATGGAAGTAAGATTCCATGAGCCACCAGAACTTCAAACCATTGACTACTCCAATTATTTTATCATTCATCCAAAAAAATCCAGAAAGAGACAAGCCAAGATAATTCATAAGACAAGGACAGGAGTGAAGAACCATAAGATTTATTGAAGCACCATAAGTAGAATGCTGGACAAGTGTTAAGAGAAAGGGAAAAGTAATTTATACTCATCAATTCTTGAATGAGAGAAGTCAAAGATGTTACAAGAGGGACATATAATTTTGAAGGTATATTGGAATATATAACAGTGGTTCAAAAATGACACCAATAGATTCCTCTTGGTCTCAGCTTTCAGAAATGTCTTTAAACGCTGAGATTGGTTCTCTAGTTGCAGATACATGGTTTTTTGAGGATTAGCAATTATGCGCAAGAAGACAGATAGTTTAAAAAGGTATTTGGACTACAAAAGCACTCGGAAATAGCACAATTGAATTAAGTTAATATAAAAACCTATTTAAAATTGAGTTCAAATATGATAAAATCAAGTAAATTGATATAAAATGTTGTCAGGATTCTGAATCCTGACATAACCATCCAATTGAGTGATCACCATAATCATGTTACCAAATCCAGATTCACAGCAACTATATAACAGTTATCTCTCAATAAAGAATATTATCTAGTCTCCAATAATTTTCCCCTTTGTAACTCTGCTAAAACAGCACAGTTATAACATGGGGATAAAATCTTTTGAGTCCTAAAGGGAATATTACTTGGATAAGCCCCATGACTACTATGACATACATGGGCAGTATGTGGCTTGTCATGATACTATATGATTATCTATCTTCATACCAAATAAAGTATTATTCTCTTCTTAAATTTCCCATTTATTTTGTTTATAATACTTTCTAGAAGCATACACTGAATATTGTCCACAGAATCAGGGTATATTTGGTGGTTCACCCTTTCACACTTGATAATCAAGTCTAAAGTGCCCCAGTCTACATGGGGGTTGTTCTGTATCAGCTAGTCCAGGCCAAGTGCTAAAGCAAACTTGGAGAAGTCAATGACTAGTCCCTGGATAGTGGAGCACAGATTTTCTAGGGCAATGGCAAAAGGGACAGTTTTATGGGTAATAGCAATATGGTGTTTATCAGCTAGGACTACAATTTTCCTGCAAAAGATTAGTAGCTAGCTTGAGATTATTCACAAAGTTGCTGCAGACCAGGGGTCAATCTGCGCCCAAGTCTGTGAGTGCTGAATAAGGTTAACTTCAAAAACAGAAATGATAGGTGTGACAATCCACATGGAAGAGGTTTTTCAGGCGAGAGTTGATTTGGCTTCAAATAAAGATGCAATGCTGAGAATTGATAATGTGCTGTGATTTTAGACATGTATAGGCCTAGTAGGGAGCATTGGCCACTAAGGAAGGTAAGGCCTGCCTAGTAGATAACAAGGGACTATTAGAGGCAAGTGATGAACCAGCCCAGCAGGAAACTTTGGCTGCTAGGGGCTGGTTAGTTGTTCTCAACCAGCAGGGAATGATGGCTGCTAGGGGTGAGGAATGTGATAGCCCAGCAGAGAACTTTAGCTGCTTGGGGTGGGGAGTGGTCCATCCTGATGGATAGTGTGCGCTGCTCAGGCTGGAGGATGTTTAGACCCTGGCAGGTAACACAGACTGCCAGGAAAGGGGTGAAGCTAAGATAGCTCTACTGGCACTTGTGCACCCACAGAAGGTCTGTGAGCAAGCACCTTACCTAACAGACTGGTAGAGTGTCCTTGTCTGTGTTTCCTTGGGGGCTTTGGGGAGGTCCTAAAGCTACCATTGGGGGGCATGGATATGCTCAGGGATGTTATCAGGATGGTTGATCGGGGAAGCAGCTGCAGAACTTGGTGTGACCATGCCTCTGGAAAGTAAAGTTGATTAATTTGAGGCTAAAAGCTCAGACTTAATCACCTGAGTGAGTAAAGACAACTGCACAGACATGAGGGTTGTCTGTGGTTGAATGGCCCAGGTGGAGGACACTGGCAAAGGCCCAGTCAAACGCCAGTAGCCTTGTAGACTTATTGCCTGAGTCTGAGGTATTGATAGCGGGGGCTGACAATGATACCAAGGTGGTTCATAGTAGGATCTACAGTAAAGACTAGTTGAGGGACCGGAAGATCATTGTGAGTATTGGAACCAAGATGGTTCATTGTGAGAATTGCAGCCAAGATAGTTCATTCTGAGGATAGAAACCAAGATGGTTCATTCTGAGGATTAAAACCTAGGTGGTTCATGGTGAGAACTGGTGGATAGCCTGAAAAAGACTGATAAGGACTCATTGCTGACTAAAAATGACTTTTTGCTGATTGAAAAGGACTAATTGCTATACTGGAAAGGACTGTTGATAAATAAGGAAAGATCAGAAGATCATGATGAGAGACTAGCTGAAGGAACAGAATATCAGGGTGCATGTCATGAATGACATTTCAATACTTGTATTGAAAACCTGAAAATTGAAATCTTGGTCTCAAGGAAAGCCTTATGTTGACCAGAGTGGACAGGGAACCACCCAACTGCTAGTTGGGTCAAGCCCTGGACCACCAGAGATAGATGTCCCCAAACAGGGAGAACAGAAACCTGCCAACCTGCCAAGTGTCAATACTGAAGGTTTGAAATCAAGATTGGAGACCCTGGAATTGAACCCCGACCCCCCAAAGACTACTTGAGTCACACAAAGTGGTCAGGAACCCGCCCACTTGTTAAATTGCAAACCCAAGTTGACAAGTTACTCCGAGACCCGCCAGTCTCCCGAGGACAATTCCCCAAATGGTCACCAGATTGATGCCAACCTTGCGCCATCAAAGATCTGGACCTATGAAGAGGTTGTAGCTTGCCTTAAGGAGGTTAAAACAAATCCTACTGTTAACTCTGCCAATGACCACCAGCAAATGCCAGTCTTCTGTCCAGAATGGGTAGTACAATTGAACTACTCAGGTGACATAGTGAACAGTGGTGGTGGAACAAAGCATTACCACTTCTATTCACCAGAGCAGGCACAACCTGGATCTGCCGCCCTCAAGACTCTAAGCCAAGATCCATGCCCTGCCAGTGCCATGTCTGCAAACCTAAACCCTGCAAAAATTGAAGAAGCAAAAACCCATGGTATAAAAGCCCCTGCGGTATGGTGATGACCATATTGTCATTTTTGATAATAAAGTTTTATGAACCTTTGGTTTGAAAAAATCTTACCCTATCTAGTCTTACTGATCTTCCATCTTAATTCTGGTCAAATAGACTACCAGGCAACCGCCCCCTCTGGAAACCAACCTGCCAATCCTACCCAGGCACTATACTGTCCCCCAGGAGCACCCTTTGGACCTGTGCATTTTACCAAATACCCGCCCAACCCGGCCTATGCAGAGTACAACTTGGAGACCATCCTCATTGCTGACCCCTTGGCAAGGACTAGAGGAACTGAATACATAGGATGTGAATGAAAGAGGATCAAGGTGCCGCCCAGATTGTTCAAAGACAAGTACAATTATCTGCCTGCCTACTTTGTTCCCATGACTCTGCCCTTAACCCCGCGACCCAATTGCCCAATAGAGACCCCCACTGCGGCCAAGAATACATCCACCCAACTGTTTGGAGTACTCTACATTACTTTGACGGGAATGATAGAAACTATGGTGCCCAATTCAGGGCCCTGGTCTTTGCTTGGGCGATCTGTTTCCTATATTATCAAGTTAGCACCCATCCTATGGTGGGCATTACCCTCTGGCCTGGCTGTATTCTGAACCAAGCCAACCAATGCCTCTACTTATGCCTGGCTTCCTGAAAGTGCAGGACTAGATGAGGAACTGGAAAAAGGCTAAGAAGGACTAGCTGAGATAAATACAGAAGCTAGAAGGCTTGTTTTGGACTTTTAAAAGAGAAAATGATCAGAAAGAAGCAGTAAAAGAATTAATACTGCCAAGAAAATATGATGAAAAGATTAAGTCAATTATCATATATAAAAAGGAGAAGAATGAATAATTTACATTTTTTAAACTGTAAATTTATTCAGAGTTGATTAAGTAAAACAAAGCTGAGAAGAGGCCAGAAAAGGACAGAGAAACTGTGAGAACAAGTGTTAGAATTTTGCCAAAAGGATTAGAAAGACAAAATGTGAGCAACAGGTAGGTTTGAAGTGGTAAAATGAAGAAGAAAATTCATAGAAACTTGGAGAAACATTGAAGAATTGAGGTTTTGAAAATCCCTTAAGTAAAACATAGGCAAAAGCACTCAATTTTTACCAGGGAAAAGTGACAAGAATTACAGCAAAACCTTTCAAAACGCGGAGCAGCTGTTTATCTAGAGCGAGACAGCACCAGGTTCAAACCATGGTCAAGAGCAAGTTGTTTGGGTGAACTTTTTGGCAAAACCTCTAAATTTGAGTGTTTGGTTGGCTGCAGGTCAAAGCCTGTTTGATCAGTGTTTTGAGGGCTTTTACTGAAGAGTTAAAGCCTAAAAAATGAGGAAAAGAAGCAGAAAACTCAGGGGTTTCATTGGCTGAAGTAAGAGATAAAGTTTATTATATTGTAGATAAAGAAAAACTGGATAGTTTAAGCTTTGGAAAACAAGAGTTATGAGAGAGAATCAGGACTGAAAAAAGGAGCTATAAAAGGGGAAGCTATCTGTGGCTTTTCAGGGACTGACACAAGTGGATTACAAAGGTCACAAAGACTCCAAAAAGGACTAAAGTATAAGACAAATGTGCAGAAGCCAATTTAATAGTGCAGGAGCCCAAGCAAAAGGAGCTGAAGCTGGAGATAAAGAGTTGAGCTGGAGCAGAGTGAAGGAGCCCAAGACTAAAGTGCAGGAGTCCAAGACCAAGGATAAGGAGCCCAAGACCAAGTACAAGGAGTCCAAGATATTTTTTGAGGACTCCAAGGTATTGACAAATCCCTATTGCTTCCTAGACCCCCAGGAAATATATCAGAAGGTTTCTAATGGGATCTTTCTTATGATTGTGAATAAAAGCCTATCCCAACCCCTGTCTAAAGTTCTAAGTATTACAGATAACCCCATGAGTGAATTGCCCCACATCTTCTACCCTGGCCAAGGAGAAGAGGATACCTATTTTCAGAGTTGTAGAAGGTTTGTCACTAGTAAAACCTCCCAGAAAGAGTGGGAGAGGTTGACTAGACACCTTGAAATGACATATAAGGGACAGGAGTTCATTGGAAAGGAGTTTACTAGATTGCTGAAAGACTGGTACATGCCTACAGAAGGGTTAGCACCAGCTGAAGTAAAAGTGCATGGTGGGGATGCCCGCCTAGTAATAGGAAAAGTATTGGAAGAGTTTGCATTAATGCATGCTCAGTATCAACTTCTAGCTAGTCAACACCCTCTACTAGTGAATGACAACTCCTCCAAGCCAGTCCCTGGCTATGACCCAGGACACACTTTGGGAACTGGTGACCAGGAACCCCACAATAGGACATTACTTTCTTTGGGTATTAAGCAACTGTGCAGATTACAGGATCCCTTGACAGTGCCTGGATCATTGGGCATTGGTCAACGTCCTCAGGCCAATCCTCATTGTTTGATAAGACTGATGAGAGTTAGGGGAGCTTGGCTTTCTTATTGCTCTTCCTGGGCTTTTCCTTTGACTTGACTTGAGTGCCAGTGACCTTGAAGTGTGTGCAGTTAGACTGATTATTACTTCAGTTATTGTGAGTGTTAGCGCCTGGGGTTTATGGTTGTTGTTGTTAGGCAGGGGTAGGGCTGCAGCGTCCCACCCACAGACAAAACCCAGATTATGTCTGAAGTTCCTGAAAATGTGGAAGGTAATATATTTTCTATTTAAAGCTGATTTCAAATCCAATCTTCCAGAATGCCAAAAAAAAAGAAGATATTTGTCCGGGGGTGGGACGCCGCTGCCCTAGGCGGGGGCAACTGACAGATTCAGAGGTGTTGAGGTCTTAGGCCTCTCTCTCTTTTCTGTCTGCGCTTTATGAAGTGAGTTAGAGCTTTTCTTCACTTTCTCTGCATCACAATGTAAACTCTGTAAGTTGGTCACTTTGTCCAGGTTAACATTTTTCATTATGTGAAGGTTGAGTGCATTTTAGTACATGAGGTGTGTGGCAGGGATATCAAAACAATATCAGATAAAGCGCACAGGCACAACTCCTTGTAGGATATTGAAATTTTTTTATAGTTCCTGACTGTATCAGGCTTTTAATTTGGAAGATGCTCATGAGTGCCAAGTTTTTTATTGCAAACCTGGAAAATAAGCTCATTTTGAAGGTCTCCCAGTCTTTTTACATATGATTTATGTGCCATTTGTTACACTAGGTACCCACATTGTGGGTATATTTGAAACAAGATCTCTGCAATCCAGAAACATACAGGACATTCCATTTGCATCAGTTTGTTCTGGGAAGACCAGATCCAAGCTGTGATGTTAGTATTTTTAACCCCTGTAAATGTCTTTAAAGCTGTGCTGCAGAGTTTTTGGGCCACATGCACAGTCATAATGCTTTTTTCATTGGCTTGATGTGTGGAAGAGGGTTCCTGAAAGGATTCTTGTGCAGACAGACATTGAAGGCAAAAACTGGAATTTCCATAATTTGATAAAAGAAATGCCCTTTGGGACTTTAACTTCTCTGCATGTTGGCATCCAGTCCAAGGGTAGCCCTGAAATGATTCTTTTGTATATTTATTGACCACAGCAAGTACAAGCAACCAGAGGAATTTTAAAAATAAGGTAGGATAGAAAACCTACATGTGCTATGAATGTTGTAGCTGTGCTTTATTAGCAGAGTTACACGGAGAAATGTTTAAAAACTAGATAATGCCTTTATTAGAATATGGGGGACTATATAGTTGTACTGTAAATTCAGAACCTGAACGTAAAAATGTGGGATTGTCAAATCCTTGGTCCAAATTTTGAATCACTTTTGCGGGCAACTCAGCTGAGTGAAAAATAAAATATTTAATAAAATCAACCATTTATTTTGATTTTTTTTTGGTTTATTTAAATTGGCAAATTTCAAATCTCTTGAGCAGATAACTCAACTAACAAAAGACAAAACTCAGCAAACAAATGCGGGATACATGAATCAGAAATGCGGGATTCTTATGTACAATTTGAGATTTCCTGTATTTCAATTGAATCATGGTCATCATGTAAAAATTAACGAATCTGAAATTGCGGGATTGTCAAATCCAAGAACCAAGTTTTAAATCATAATTGCGAGGAATTTGAAATAAATATAATTTATTGGTGTCTCAAAAAGGATGCTAAAGGATATAGAGTGGATTTGTGCTAATTCTTTTAGGAATCATAGGCATTCTCAAAAATCATCCTATTCCATTTTAGGACAGCTAAAATTTAGATGCTTGATTACAGTAGATTTCAGAAGACACTAATAATAAAGTAGAATTATATATTACAATCTATCTTATCATGTTGTCTTTCCTTTGGTGTGTTGATAATGTGCTTGCAATTAATTGGACAGCTTCACCTCCAGTTGCCTTGGCAATAGGAAATCAAGCTGTCCAATTAATTGCAAGCACATTATCAACACATCAAAGGAAAGACAACGTGATAAGATAGATTGTAAAATATAATTCTACTTTATTATTAGCGTCTTCTGAAATCTACTGTAATCAAGTATCCTTAGTAGCAATACATGAATACATAGTTAGTAAACTAAAGGTTTATCTTTTCCCCCTATCCTTCTTCCTTGAAAAGAAGTTTTGTTGGCCCCTGGCTATGCCGGGGGCCAAAAAACTTTTAAAAAATTTCTGCATCATCAGGAGAGTAGCTCATAAATCATTATATGGTTTTATGGTTGCTATATTAGTGATTTAAAGTGAAGAATATTGCATCATTTCCAGTTTAGATAGTTTTTCATTTCACTTAATTTCATGTCTAAACATGGCTGTTGAGATTGGATTTTTCATTTGATTTTATCCAGAGTGGAGCTTCTTGATTTGGGTTGATTTGTCCTAGTTACTTACTGTACATTTAATTTGGATTCCAGTTCCCGCAATTATTATTTGAGTTTACTAGTGACATTCAAAAGCAATTTGAAATTTGGTTCTTGGATTTGACAATCCCGCAATTCCAAAAAACATAGTAAACTTAATGGAAATGGTTGATGGATTTGAACGCTTCAAATCTGATTCCAGTTAATTCATTTTGTCCATTGGAAATATGCAGTTTGAAGGAACTTTGCAAAGTGTCTATGAGTTCCTGCATTTTTAAAAATTCAAATAAATACTCAAAAAAATCAATTTAATTAAAAAAGGCTATTCCGCAAAAGTGATTCAAAATTTGGACCAAGGATTTGACAATCCCACATTTTTACGTTCAGGTTCTGAATTTACAGTAGTGAATCATTTCAGGAGGAACACTATTCTGCAGATTGATAATTGAATTTGGAAAGGGGGTGTCTTGATCCTTCTAAAGATCAAATTGCTAAATCAGGCTGCCACTGGTTTGAGATCAACATTAGTTCTAGTTCCCCCTTTTAGTAATTTGAGTTCACTTCTGCACTTGGCTTTGAGTGATGGTCAAGTTGGTTTGAGTGGCAACAAGTCTCTTGTACAGAACCTTGCTGGGGGTCAACCCTGCTGTTTAGACATTTCTGATGGTGGGTGTGTCTGTATGCCACTACTTAGAAATGGAGGTGACACACAACCTCCTCTGCCACACTGTAGACAATGTATACACCTTTATTTAAATAGACTTTCTGGATTGTAAAAGGGGGTATAGTGAGGTAGGAGTTTAGGAGAAGCTTCTCAGGTGGGATGCAAACCTGTATATCTCATCCAGGACCAGGGCATCCTGAATTACATGGTAAACCAAGTTGTATTGTTGAGTTGCATTTTATTATTTGACATAATAAAGAACTTGAGTAAAAGTCTTAATACGTAAGACTTGAGGTTCTGAATTTAATCCTGTTTGATCTAAATATGATTAATAGAAATCTTCCCAGAAAATGAAAGATAAGCGCAGAAGGTTCAATGTCAAAATTAATAAGCCAAAATGAACTTATTTTATTGAGAAAAGGGCATTTGAATTTATAGTAAAGGTTCAATACCAGTAGCCTTAGTGGAGGTACTCTAAGTGACAAGAGGCTGGTAGGGATCTGTAAGGTTAAGATATTGGTATCAACCTGTATTTGGTAAAGAAAAATTTACAGGTCAAAAGAAAGAATAGAGGCTTTTTCAAGGATCAATCTTCAAACTATCACTAACCAGGTCAATTAAAACCCCTAAGGAATTTGAATTCACAACAGATACTGCCTCAAGATTAAACTCAGGGTATGGCAGGCACAGAGGAATTCAGCATGAACACAGGCAAAGAGACAGGCATATCAATTCATCTTTGCAGTGTACTTGGGACCTCTCTTGAAGATCACAGTGAGGAGGCTTATCCAGAGAGAGTCTAGCTTATGGGTGCGGCCACATACCCAATTATGATAATAGATGACTTAAGCTCCTATATTAAATTCAGGGACATATACAAAAGAAGCATTGGAGGGAGACAATCCCAAGGACTTAGTCTTATACATGGAGGTATATAAAGTTGTCTTAATATATATGACCTTATTGGCTAACTCTTTGACTTGTTGTTTGGGATCAATCACAGTGTCTAGCTCAACCAATACACATCCCAATGTTGAGGGGTAGTGGCTTCTCATCCCATATTCCATTATAAAAATTGAGAATCCAGTAGTACAATGTTTACTCATGCAGTACAAAAAAGAGATCAGCTGGCAGGTACAGATCCAAATTTGAGGTGTCTGAATGGGTCAAATAGTGCATTATAGACACCAGAGTAGAGTTAGAGCATTCCAATGTACCATTGGTAGACAAATTATAAAGTGTGCAAAGAACTGATGGGTACTCATAGATTCCACCAAAGAAGTCACCAGCTGGGCATTAAAATTGGTCCCTTTATCAGAGAGGAGCATATGTGGGCAGCCATGGTGATAAAACACATCCTGGAGCAAAAACATGGTGGTGGCTTTAGTGGTAATGTCCTTGATAGATCTACATCTAACCATTTACTGGAATGGTCTATTGCAAGGAGGATAAATGACATCCAGAACAAGAACAATAAAAAAGACCTGCAGCATCTATGCTAACAGTATAAAAGGCATGTTTGGGAAACACTAGCTTGAACTTGTGTTGATTTAAATGAGGGTGCTATATTTGACACTCATGATAGGAGAACAGAACATTAAGGACCACATTTTCATGTTTTCCCAGTAAACGTGTTTCACTAGCCAATAATAAGTCTTTGATATTGCACTGTGCCCAGTATCTAGATAAGCTTGTAGTAAAACTGATACTCACACAACTGGGGTGAACATATGACAGGTATATAGATTAAAACTTCTTAAAAAGTTGATTATCTCTGACTACAGTATCAGAAGACATCTTCTGTAAGGCTAGGTAGATGTCCTCAGGCTCAGCTTCCCACAAAGAAGGATATCCTATGAGCTCATACAGCCAATTGACCTTGGCAAGATGGAGAGCTAGGATAGGCATACAAGAATGCCATCAGAATTTCGGTGCTGAATCCCAGGGCAGTGAAATACAGTGAAATTTTAGTCTTTTAGACACAAGGCCCAGCAAGCTAGTTGTCTCTCAGGTTCCTTTAGTTACTGAAGACAAAAAATAGAGGAATGATCTGTGACTACTGTGAAGTGTGTGCCATAGATATAGTACCTGAATTGTTTTACTTGTGTAACACTGCTAGACACTTCTTTTTGGTAACACTGTAGTTTTCTTGTATTTTTTGAGGATGCAAGAAGAGTAGGCAACAGGGTGATCCACCCCTTCATCATCTAGTTGAGCCAGGATAACTCTCACAGCAACCCTACTAGCAGCAGTATACAGGATAAACACCTTGTCATAGTCAGGGTACACTAGGATAAGATTCTCTTTGAGCTTTTGCTTTAAGGCATCAAACTATTGTTATTGACTCTCATTTCATTCAAAATGCACACCTCTAAAGAGCTGGAAAAGAGGCTCACTGATCTCATAAACGTCATGAATGAACTGGCAGTAGTACATCATCATTCCTAAGAAGATTTGCACTTATCAAAGTTTGGTAGGGGCAACATGTTTTTAATTACATCCACCTTGTTAGCTATGTGTTAAATCCCTGTTTGTGTAACTTCATGTCCTAGAAGCTCCAGTTAGTCTTTGAAGAAGGAACATTTGGACAGCTTAAGTTTAAGACCATCCTTGCATATTTTAAGGAATAATACCTTTAGATGATTTAAGTGTTCAATGAAAGTAGCAATGAAGACAGTGATGTTTTCTAGTTACACCAGTACACAGAAAAGCTTTAAATCACAGAGGATAGAGTACATAGCCCATTGGAAAATAGCAGGTGTATTGCACAATCCCTGAGGCTTTGACTGGGTTCAAAAAGTCCTCCTTAAGTGATTAAGGTAACTTTCTCTCTATATACAGAATACATATCTACTTGCCAATATCCTGAAGAAAGATCCATAGCAGATAATAACTTAGAGCCTCATAGCCAATGTAGCGCATCATCAATTTGAGGAAGGGGGTAAGAATCCTTCTTAGTAAGAGAGTTGAGGCATCTGTAATATATCACAATAAGATGCCCACCATCTTTATTCTTCAGAATCAACAAAAGAGAAGACCATGGATTATGAGAGGGGGCTAGCAACCCAGCATCTAAAATTTATTTTTAACTTTTTAGAGACCTGAGTGTCTGCAACTATGCTATAACAATAGGGGTTTGCTCTAAATAGAGGAGCATCACTTGTATCAATCTGATGTATGTCCCCCCTTGGCCAGGCCATAGTTGTTGGGGCCTTGAGCAAAGATGTCTGAAAAATGATCTAAAAGCTTTAACACCTTGGATTTCTGGACTGGGGTCAGTTGTAGAAAATCTTTAGCAGAAAAGACAGACAGACTTGTGGCTCAGATTCTGCCAACGTAAGATCACTGAACTTCCCAAAGAGGTGGAGACAATAAACAGCTGGGGCACTCAAAACCCAACCATGCCCAATTATCTGCATTTTAGAAACTTGCATTGTATTAGCAGTCAATTTAGCTAACAGCAATTGTACAGGCTCTTTTTGAGTGACATACAGGATTCCAGGACATAGACAACGTTCATTTTGTCCCAAAGACTCAGCGGTGTACAATTCCATGAATGTCTTTGCAGGCAATTCATATGAAACCTGTGAGTCCACTATCACTTGCAACCCAGGAGGGATAGAGAAGGTATGAGGAGCTAATAGAGGGACTCCTTCTTCCACAGAGCAAGAAAATAGTGGGGACTTGAGATTAGAGGAATGGATTCAAATTTCAAGGAGAAGATCCCTGTAGAATATTCCAGCACACAAGTCTTTAACTAACTTATTGGTAGGTAAACAGGCTCTTCAAATGTAAGAGGCATATTATAATTCAAGAGTGATATAAACCCTTCTTTGAGATTAATTGTTGGGAATTTTGACCAAGCAATGATGCCAATTATGATGGAACTCACAGATTAGGGTTTCAGCAACCAAACCCATAAATTGGCAGTATAAAAACCAATGATGCCAACTATGACGGAGCTTGCAAATATGAATTATAGCTTCCAAACAACATAAATTAGTAGTATGAAGCATATGCATATTAGATAAGCAGTATTCTGCTGACCTGAACCATAAATCAGTCAATGGTAAGTGCTGCTGCGGCACTTAATAATACATGATTTGCTGCCATGCCACTTTGAAAAAATACAGGCACTGCAGCACCAACTAGCAATTGGATTAGGCGCCAAGACATCAAAATACTATTACGTCAAGCACCGCCACACCAACAGAAAATAATTGCAAGCACCAGCTGGCAAATAATACAGGCGCCAAGGCGCCGCTTTACTTTTACATTGAGTGCTGAGGCGCTGGGTTTGATTCCCCATAATCTCAAATTCCTATATTAATCATATTACTAAGCATTAAGCTTGAAGTATACCAGGAAGGTAGGAAGTGATCCTGAAGTAACTAAATTATTCCATGCCATCAAGGATCACCTGTGCTGGATGAAGATGAAGATATTATATTGGTTGACATGCAATAAGCGCCAAACCTAGATTATTAATTACCCAAATTAGGGGTGTGTTAGAATTTCCTAGAAGTCATTGCTAGCAGCCCAGGGATTAACCTTGTAGAAGGTATAAGAAGAATTAATCAATTACAATAAAAATAATCTTTGAACCATCTTTGATTTATCTTTAATCTGGTTGATCTTTGTCCTAATCTTTAAGTGCTTTTGCGTGATCAGAAGCCATTTCTGGACAATAATCATGTTTCCATTTGATCCTGGCTCTTCTGGTACAATACTACTCATATCCTCACATATGAATGTATTCAAGCAAATACCCTTTGCCCTATAATCTTATATAACTGTGGCGCTATAATGCAAAAAGTGCAACATTAATAATACCATTATATTCTTGGAGGAACTGAGCACCAATCAGGAGATCATAGCTTTCATTTTCTAGAACCACTGCTGGAGGGGATAGAAGCAGCTTTATGAAACTTAGAGGAAGGGCAGAGTAGTCTCCAATAGCACAATTAGTTGGCAAGCCAGCAGTACTGTAAAAATGGTTGTAAGTGAGGTCTGGAACAAGTTTGAGCTTTTTCATGAGCTTAAAGGAGACCACATTATCAGGAGATCCTGTGTCTAGTATGGCCTTAATCTTCACTTACTGGAAAGCTACTTCTACTCTTGTGGTATCTCTTCCAAAGGGAATAATAATAGCCAGAACCTCTTTGGAGGCGGCAAGCTCTTTCTCCCACTTCTCTAAAGTGCAACAGAGGACTGGGATCTCTTTATATACAGCTTGTAGAGGCAAAGATACCTGTAAATTTTAGAATATAGCTTTGGCCATTTCTGTAAGAAAGGGGGCTAAACTAACTAAGTTTGGCTCCCATCCTGGTGAGACAAACCACCAGGATGCCACCCAGTGGAGTACTGGGACAGCCGCTCTGAGAGGGGACCAAAGAGAGGACACAGGGGTCAATTGAGGGAAATACACATTCAATACCATCAGCACTAATCCGGTGAGTAACCAAGGTGTATAAGTGGGAACAGGGACTGACATCAAAGGCGCTTGGAGAGGCACCAAGTCATTACTCTCCAGACTGAGGGGAGAAGACATTGGTGACTCCTCAATTACAGGAGCAAGCAAGGTGTGGTCAGCAGCGTGCAAGTCCAAGTCATCACAGGTTAAGCTATTGACTAGAGCCTCATCAGAGATGGGAAAGCCGCTGGGAAGATGCAGGAGACTAGAGGGATTGTCACCCACAAGGCAAGCCAAAGAGGAGATGTGGGATCATAAATCAGGCAAGGTTGTCCATAAAAGCAGCAAAAAGGGGGTCAGAGAAAACACCACAAACTTCAAAACAGGGAGGATCATAATTGTAATCTCTAAGAAATTTGGAATCCAGGAGTGCAATTTTCAGGCCTCAAAGTTATAAAATTTATTGTAGACAGGGTAGCCACATGAAAAAAACCAAGCAAAAATAAGCAAGATATCTACAGTATACTTGGGGACAGTCTCAGATGACGTGGGCATAAATAGGAACAAAAGCGGGTTCAAAATTGAGTGAATACAAGTAAAGTTCAAATTACAAGCAAGATTTATAATGATTTTTACTTAATTTTAGTTTTGAACATTGATTTCAAAAGCGTAAACCAACTTCAAAGACAACTAATGTTTAACACTTCTCCTAGTGATGCAGAGAAGACAACCAGGTTCAATCTAGACCAAATGAAGACTAGGTTTAATAGAACTGCTACTAACACTTTAATTTAAAGAAAAATAAGAAATTCTATTATAGAGCTTCAAATAAAACAAAATAAAAGTAGTGTAGCAACAAAGTTTCAAATTTTATGTAACTAGAGAATTGACAAGCAGGGGACTGAAAGTCCCCTTGCTATGTTAAAAGGAGTGTGTTGCAGGGGGATAAATCACATGGCCATATGGTTTGGATCCAATTGGATGGTGGAGAAATTTTGCTGGTTAGAACCAGGGGAACTGGAAAGTTTCATACTGATTTCTGTGGTTCCATCTGATTGGCTAGAGTGGATCCCAGGCTTTTGAAATTCATTTGGTTTTCTGAGCATTGATGTGGCATCACTTGCTTGGTTGTTTCTGATTGTTTTCAAAAGTGGGCAACATCATGCCAATAAATAGTCCAAATTAATTACTTTTTCTTCCCAGGGAGGGGTAAAAAATGTAGGGGAGTCTATGGGGTAATCCAGGACAAATCTTTTGTCCACAGTAAGAGACAAATACTCTAAAGAATTGAGCAGTTTGGCTGGTTTTTGGGAGGTTTTCTTTGTGTGGGGGGAACTGTCCTGTCTAAGACCAAAGGGGGATTAGCTTTACAATACCAACCCCTTAAATATAAAGCTGCAGGTCCAGTGACCTTGAATGATATTTATAGGCTGAAATTGCTAAGGTAGTCAATCTTTGAGAGATTGGTTGAAATCTTTTGGATCTAGAGGGGGATGTTCACTTGGCAGCATCCAGAATATATATATCTCTGATATTGTAAGGAATTACATTCCTTCCACACCAGAAATTTTCAACAACAATGAGGAAAGTTGAAGCAACATAAACTGAACCAGGGATCAGAAGAAATTTGACAACAAAACTGGATTTAAAAATGTGGATTTAAACCATTAAGGGATAATTATCCATTACTTAATGCAATTGAAGCAAAAACACATCCAAATTGTGAAAAAAAAACAAAAACACTATAAACTATACACTTTAATTCCAAAGCTGAACTCAAAAATCTTGATTTAAATATAAATCCTAGTTTAAATTCAAAATTGGCTAAAATCTACACACTATACAACAAAATCAATGATATTAATCAATCAATAATTGATCTGGACTCCAAAAACACCTCTGCATTATGAAAATCCACCAATCAGAAAGAAAAGAAATACACTAAGGATATCAAAAAACTTCCCAGAGACTCAATGAGCCAATTATCTGCTGTATCTTGTTCAAGACTTGAAAATGCACTACATCCAAGTAACCAAGCATTGCCAGTCTATAGTAACCAATATAACTGCATCCTGCTAGATACCCAAAGCCTTAATGCCTTCTGTCTTGCAGGCTGCAGCCTGCTGAAAGATTGCAAGGCTTTACTACACCACCAGAACATGCAGGATTTTTGGGTAAACACTATACTCCTCTCCCAAACTCCCCTAGGTATTTAAGCTGATAATTCCCTTCAAAGAAAATTACTCCAACAATTTTATTCCCTTTCTCAATCCACAATAAATTCTATATTATCAAATTAACTGATTAGCAGATGAATTTTCCCCCTTTTAAACATGAAACCCATCCTTCTTATGTGAGGGTTCTGCTTGTTTCTGGTATCCTACAAAACTAATGTTAACTTTGAATCTCCTGAACCAACTCCAACTGAGAAATCTGAAGACACCATTTAGTATTGTTTTGGAACCCATCACCACCATGCTCCCTATGTTGGAAACACTCACTTCCCATCTATAGTATGTCTCCAGGCCCTTTGGTTGGTTCTAGGATATACCCACCTTTACTATCTGTTGAATCA
>QTSX02001122.1:0-27342 GCA_014839935.2 Entomophthora muscae | reverse complement strand
ACACCTGAGCGTCTTCTACGCAACTGCATCAATATGGTTTAGCGCAGAAGGGGGGAGCGTCACCAGTATCAATCTGGTGAATGACACCTTTGGATAGACCATAATCAGTGCTATCTTTAGCAAATATATCTGAAAACTAATCTAGAAAATCAAGCACCTCTTTCTGTTGAACTGGGGATAGTTAAGGAAAATTTTGTGCAGCAAACAAGGATAGGACTTGGGGCTTGTCTTCAGGTAAATTAAAATCATGGAACCTACCAAAGGGATATAGCAAAAGGACATCAGGAGAATCCAGCAAATTGTCATAGTCAACAACCTGCCCTCTGGACACATTTATGGGGGAGAGCTGTCAAGTTGGCAACCAGCAATTGAATAGGGTCTTTATGAGAGACATCCAAGATTCCCAAGCAGAGGTAGGGTTTGTTGCGGCCTAGCAAGAGGGGAGAGTATAACTCTAGGAACATGCACTTAGGTAACTCATATGGTATTTGGGAGTCTAGGATAGCTTGAGATCCAAGGGGATGGTTACAGAAGAAGTGATCAGGGAGAGGAATACCTTCAGACGCAGAGCAAGCCATAGGAGTACACTTTATTTTGGACAAATGGGTACAGTATTTTAGGATGAAAACACTGGTGGGATATTCTAAGGCATGCACCTTGAGGCGTTTCCCAGGGACTTCAACAGACTCTTCAAAGATCATAGGGACTTTGTACCCCAAGATAGAGAGGTAGCTCTCCTTTAAGTTGATGTTCCCATTATATTCTCTAAGGAACTGTGTACCAACTAGGATATTAGACCTCTCATTTTCCAAGACAATGACAGGTGCAGCTAAGAGTAGCTTACCAAACTGCATGGGAAGAGCGGAATAATCCCCTATAGCACAAGTCATGTATAGTCAGCTGTATCATACAACTGATGATAGTTAAGGTCAGGGGAGAGCTTGAGCTTTTTGACGAGCTTCAAGGAGAAAACATTAACAGGGGGTCCAGTGTCCAAGACGGCCTTGATTTTCATCTTTTGGATGGATATTTCCACATGTGTGGTAGTACAACCAAAGGATGGAAGGACAGCCAGGATATCCTGGGCTTCTGCTAGCTCTTTGTCCCACTTTTTGATCATGTATCTCAAGCCTGTAAACTCCTTGTAGACATTCTGGAGAAGAAGCAAAACCAAAAAATTCTTGAATTCAGTGTTGGCAATTTCAGCAGCTTCCTCATACAGCTCTACAAGCACAGGAGACCTCTTAGCTTGGGTAAGGTATGGACAAGAAACAAACTCTTTGGCTTTGGGCAAAGGCTTGGCAGTTGTTGTAGTTTTCCCAGAGCATAACTTATAAGGGACCACAATGGTTTTGGGGACGGTAAGAACTTAATACCCATAGGCGTCAGGATCATCAATGTCTGAATCATCCATGTCAGAGTTGTCATGGAACAGCATCAGAATGGGAGGAGCCTCAGTCTCAGCAGGCTCAGTTCAGCTATGGAGGGGGAATTGAAGGGAGACTGAGAAGAACTGTCAACCAAGAGTGTCTCTGCCTCTAGGCTGACTGTTCTTTTCCTGCCTGCTCCTTGGGATCAGCTCCTTCAACCTGAAGATTGGTGCATATTCAAGAACGGTGACCTATCTGGCCACATTTATGGCAACCTTGTTGTCTAGGAGGATTTTGTGAGTTCATGGTGAGGATGCAAGAGCCACGAGAAGACAAACTAGAATTAGAGGCAGCATGGTTCTCCTGCACAACCGCTCCATAGTGGGTAAGGTGTATATCCTGCAACAGTGTCTTTATGCTCTTCATAGAGGAAAGCATGGCCTTATGAACCTTAAAGTGGAGACAATGAAGTTGATTAAACTTGAGGGCTTGAGCGCAAGCCATGTAAGCTTTGTGCGCTGTCAATTGTCTGCTTGTTATCAGTTGTTGTCCCTCCATGTAGAATCATTCTTAAAATTCAGCTAGAGTTTCCTTAGGTTTGAAAGCAATATGCTTGAAGGCTCCCTTCTTCACTTCCAAACTAAGGTTGCCACCAAATTTTCTGATCAGAAGCTGCTTCATTTTTCAAGTCTCAATGGTGAGTAACTCAGGTACTACTACCTCCTGACAGGTTGGGTGCAGGCAGGTTATAATGTGTCTTATTAACCTCATCAGAGGCTTTCCTCATGGAAGTTTTTTAGATAGTTAGGAAAGCTGAAATAGTAGAAGCTTTGGGGTCAAAGACTTGCTTAAATATAGGTTTGAAGTGTGCTTTGGGAGTTGGACCACCATTGTTGCTATCAAGTACATTTATGCGCGGGGAGAATTCTCCTTCAGAGTTGGAGGGGGCTGCCTGGCCCACAGCTGACAAACACTTTCTTCAAGAGTAGTCAAGGTCTCAGCAGTGTGGGCACCCATATTATTAGCTAAGGTGGTCTGTTGCTCAGTAACATCTAGGTGTTATCCCTGAGTTGTTACTACCGTGTAAAGCTCAGCCAGTCAGGAGGTAAAGGAAGGACCTACTGAGAGGCAAGGGGTGAACCTGTCACTCACTGAATCAATTAATTCACTCATTTTTTGCATGTCTTTGTCAAGGTTGTAGTGGTCCCATTTCAAGTGATCCACCTCATTGGCTAGAGCAATCAACTCTCTAGAACAGTGAATTTTGGGGGCTCCTGACAGGCCAAGGCAGCAGTCATCTTCATCAATAACCCCAGTTGGATTAGCAGCAGTTGCCACCATTTTGCAAGAGGTGTAATCTCTTGCTGTAGCTCAGCAACTTGAGTTGTCAAAGCAAGCACTTGGGGATCTGGCTGAGGTGCTTTTGTAGGGCGACATTGACTTAGGGTAGATGCTTGCAGCTCTCAAATGGCATCCCATAGCCTCTGTTTTCTATCCACCAAAATTTCAGATGGGGGAGAAGATGGAACATCTTGCTTGGAGTGTAGACAATTCATTCACTTGCGTCTGGAGCTTGGTAATGGTAGCAGTAGTTGCAACCCTTTCTTGATCAAATTCTTCACTGAGCTTGCAAAGGCCTCTAACAGGAAGGTTTGCTACTTGTTGCAGTTGATCAAAGCAGTAAGCACTGAACACATTGAGCTTTTGTACAAGTTATTCAAAGTTGTTAAGATAGGTGTTCAAGGTAGAATCTACTTGGGCTTGCCAGGGTTGTTCTAGCTGGTGGAACTCATGTAGACACTCTCTGACATATTTGGGGATGGACTGGTGCATTTTCTTGATGGAATTAACTAAGCAAGTTTTTGAAGTGACAGAGTTGTGCTGATTGTCTGGCACCAAGGAAAACAGGGAGTAGATCCACTGTTGATAGGCAGAAAACTGGTCCCAGTGATGAGTAACCACTTTTTGTAGAGACAAGATTTCTTGGACTTGGAGCCCTAACACCATCTGATGGTGGGCCAAGGCAGGCTGCACAAAGGACAATAGTAAGTGCTCAGCAGAGCCAGCTACTGAGAGGAAATGCTGTGGAAATTGAGGAGCCACAATTAATTTGTAGTATTCAGCCCAACTGAACTGCAGCTGAAGGCAAGGGATGGCTCTGTCACGGGCTATCCCAAGGGCTACTGCCATGACTTGTTCCAAGTCAGGGGTACCCAAAGGGTTGGACACTATGCAGGGACCATTCCCAAGGTTCATCACAGTAGGGATAATAGGTGGTTCTGTGATGTCTTCCTTGATAGGAGGACATTTGATTTCAGGGGAAGCTGGCTCTTGTATAAGAGGAGGCAAAGGACCTGAAAACGTGGTTGCAAAGGGGTAACCAAGGGGCTTATAGCCCCTGTAGTGAGCACCATTTTTGTTGTGTTCTGAGCGCGGCACAAACACACAACAGGGAATCCTGACAGTAGGATTGGATTTGTAATAAGTCTTGGTTATAATGGCAGGGAAAGCTATGCAATTACCTTGTGGCCCTGATCAAACAATATCTACTAGTTGTGGCTAGAGAGACGCCAAAGTACTGGGAGACAAAAAAGACAAACATGTGAATAGAACTTAATTTTTAACATTGAATAAGAAATGTAATATATAGTGGTTGACAATACCACAAAACACTACTAGAACGGTAGGATCACTTGCCACAAGCATGAGTGGGGTGAGTGAGTTGCACAGAATTAGGAAACTTAACAATTGAATTTCCCAATTTGGAGCCAGCCTCATTTTGAGGGGCAAAAGCAAAAGAGAGAAATTTGTCCTAAAAATAACCCATCAAGGCAAAATAAAAATATGGTGAATGGCAGCGTTCATGACACTACTGTAAATTCAGAACCTAAAGGTAAAAATGTGGGATTTTTAAATTCTTTTGCATGAACTCACCAACTTAATGGAGTAATTTTCATCCCAGGACAACTTTCTTTTTTATATAAAAGGATGAAAAATATTCCAAAAAGTTGGTGATTTTACGCAAAAGAATTTGATAATCCTACATTTTTACCTTTAGGTTCTGAATATACAGATAACTAAAAATAATTTAAAAGTAAAATGTTAAAGATTAGAAAGGAAATTTTAAAAAGATTGAAGAAAAAATCTGTAGTTGTGACTTAGGGAAACCCCACTTAGAATTTCAGCTTGTGGGCTTACTTTTCTATGTGCCTTAATTTATAGATAATAAAAATGGGTCCTGGGGGAGATTTTCAAGAGAAAAAGGGAGTTTTGAGGCAGGTGGAAGTGATATCCCAGGAGAAACACATGGTGAGTTAGAAGGGCAGCATTGAAAACAGCAACCAAAAGACCTGCAACTGCAGTTGTTGTGTAAGCATAAAGAAAAAAGAAAAAAACTTATTTAAAATATGATTTATAAAGAAAATTGAAAAAAGAAACCATGTGGCGCAAAGAGCAAAAGCAAACCCAAAAGCAAAAAAAACCAAGTTAAAGAGCTCTTGATTAAAAATACTAATAATTTATCAATTAAACTGGAGTTTGAACTTAAAACTACTAGCTAAAAAGTCTGCCCTTTGGGGCAGGGCACAACATGCTCTCAGTAATGACATGTCTCTGATTCCTGTATCTAATCATTATAAATTAAAAGAACTCCTAGCTGCTACCATGTACTCTCTATGGCAGATAAGTATGACACTTATGATGGCTTTCAATGGATACTTACCACACTTTATAAGCTCTTCTTTGTTTGATCACCCTCTTAGATTAGCCAATACATCACTCCTCTTGTTGACATATTGGTGTTACTCCCCTCCAGGATGAGAACCAGGCTCCCTGAGCCTAGTGCTCCTTTTATACAGTGTTTTATAGCTTAAGCTTCCCAAGGGAACATCCTAATTGGGAAACACTTAGAACAAGGATCTTTATGTGTCAAGATTAAAATTCATGACTCCTCAGTTTTAACTAATGAGTTTCTAACAATGTAGCTATTGGGAATAAATGGTGCTATTCAGAGCAACAAGCTAAAGTTAATGATAACAATTTTAAATTTTTTAAAGTAATTTTTTTCCTTGTTCATTCTCATATTGTGGATCAAACTCCTGCAACTAAAGCAAAAGTTAGGTAGACTTCTATCCAAAACTTACTTTTTAATGAATTTTCTTTAATTCCAGGTGCAAACATTAAGAGAATCAAACCCAAAATAAATAAAGGGATCAAAATTTATAGAACATTGATATGTGACTCAGGTTGGCTAATTTCCAAGAATTTGACACTAAACTGCTTATTCCACACAAAATTTCCAAAACCCTATCCTGCTATACTGCATTAAACCAACTAATTGTATTTTCTAACTCAATAACCTGTAAGAAATGCTTCTGGTTCCTCTTTTTCTGGCCATTGGCAAATGAAATCCGCCTGAAGCTTAATTTTTGGTTCCAGTTTCTTCTGGTTTGTGACAAAGAAAGGAAGTTACAGTTATTTATTCTTTAAAATGCAATACCTCCACTTGCTTATATTTGGTCTCTAAATCTATGGTTAAGTATTCAAATTACCTACACTTTCTTTTCTAGCCTTGTTATAGCAACATTAAATCTATTCATTCTTAACTTTGGCTTTAAGTTTTCTTAATCATTTTAGTCTGAGATTCACCTTAAGATATGAATGGAATTTATTTCTTCTCCTGATCTTACTTTTTCCCCTTCTGGGGTTTTACTCTGGAGGTTCAAATTATGAAGACTGACTGAAAAAATCCTTTCCAGACAATTTCCATTCTAATGAAGCCTTATACAATAGTTGGTTTAATATGACTCTGCACACTGGAGATACAAGTTCTATTATGGAACTTTTAGGGACTCTGCTCCTGTGGAGAATCACCCTCTTTTTAGGCTCAACACTTTCTTTTACCTCCTTACCTAGCTTGTAGGATACTATCTTTTAAGAAGGTTTGTTATCTTGATGTCAAGGCTCTCATTTCTGGGTCAATTTGGAAGTTTAGCCATTCTAACTGTTCCTATTAGCTATATAGTAGCTGTTTTTAACCTGGGGACTTTGTTTATAAGTAGGAATGTTGCAGCCAATTTTTCCTCCTTGCCTACTAAAGTATCTTACAATACACAGGGGGCGCTCAAGGAGCTTCCCCTTGACGCATCTAACAGCATGAACTAATCTGAAGGCAATATCAAACTGCAGGTACTTTCTCCTAATTAGGAGTGCTACCAATTCAACCTTCTAATACCCGCACAAGTTATTCCTTGGCTTCAAATCTTACATGGAACATGCCACTATGCCACCCCCTTATGGCCTTGTGACTTTCCCAATATAGTATATTAATCACAATATTCTACAATATATAATAACTTATTCTATTCATTTCTGTCATTTCTATTGTACTGTTGTCTTCCCCAATCAAATACACAACTCTAATTGGTTCAGTTATAACAGGAATAATATTTCATACACAGTAGATTATTATCAGATTTGAGCCCAAAAAGTGTGGACAGGCAAGCATCTGGCCCCTTTAGCAAGAGGGCTGCAGGATGGACAACCTAGGAGTTTAACTTTAATTAGGGTTTTGCTTTATAAAAGAGAATCAAAATTTCACTTATAATAGGTGTCATATATTAACACAATGAGAATAAGGCGCTGAATGTTGGTAATAATCTTTTTGGTGAGCTTTTTTGATAAAGAGAAATTAATATTCTTCTGCACAACTGGAACACATAGAATATGTGCTTTGTTATAGAAGTCTGTGATCTTCTACAGCACCCACTGCCCTTGTACTGTTCTATAGTAAAGGGGCTCTTTATTTTCTTCATAATCACTGTCACTTACATAAAGCTTGTATCTATTATCAAGAAATGATTGTCTTTTTAGTATCATACTTGATGAAACTGACTAATAACAGTAAACAGGCGGGTTTACCAAATAATTGAGCTTGAATTTCTTGTTTCTCACTATCCTGGATGTGACATATTTGATAGCATTTCTCAATAGCTTGGGGACCCTGGGGTTGATACTGTCATGAATGACTTTTTAATACTTGTATTTAAAACCTGGGAATCAACCCCTGGGAATCAGGAAAAGCCTTATGTTGAATAGGTTAGACAGGAGCCCACCCAACTGCCAGTTGGGTCAAACCCTGGCCTGCCAGAGATGCCTTGCCCCAACCAGGAGGAACAGGGACCTGTCAGCCTGTCAAGTGTTGAGACTGGAAGTTCAATATCAACATTGGAAACCTGGAATCAAACCCTGACCCTCCAAAGGCTAATCAAGTCACCAAGGATGGACAGGAACCCACCAACTCACTGAGTTGCAAACCCAAGTTGTTGAATTACTCCAAGACCCTTCAGTTTCCTAAGGACAATTCCCCAAATGGTCACCAGACTGCAGCCAACCTTGTGCCACCAAAGATCCAGACCTATTCAGAGGCTGTGGCTTTCCTAAAGGAGGTTAAAACAACGCCTACTTCTATCCCTGCCAATAACCACCAGCAGCTGCCAGTCTCCTATCCGGAATGGGCAATGCAATTGGCCGTCTCAGGTGACATAGTGAACAGCAGCGGCCAAACAAAGCATCTCCACTTCTGTTCACCAGAGCAAGCACAACCAGGATCTTCTGCCCTTGAGACTCTAAGTCAAGATCTATGCCCTGCCAGCAAATTGTCCATGGGCCTAATGTCCACAGAAATCAAAGAAGAGAAATCAAATGGTATAAAAACCCCAGCAGTATGGTGAAAACCACATTGTCATTTTTGATAATAAAGTTTATGACCTTAGGTTCAAGCAAATCCTACCTTATCTAGTCTTAGTGATCTTTCATCTCAACTCTGGTTAATTAGTCAACCAGGCAACTGCCTGCTCTAGAGACCATCCCACTGACCCACCTCTGGCACTATACTATACCCCTGGAGCCCCCTTTGTACCTGTGCATTTTACTAAATACCCACCCAACCCCATCTACTTGGAGTACAACTTGGATATCATCTTCATTGCCAACCCCTTGACAAGAACTAGAGATACTGAATGCATAGGACACAAAGGAAAGTGGATCAAGGTGCCACCCTTATTATTCAAAGACAAGTACAATTATCTGCCTGCATACTTTGTCCCCATGACTCTCCCTTAACCCCACAACCCTACCGCCCAATGGAACCCCCACTGCCACCAAGACCACATAAACTCAACTGTTTGGAGTACTTTACATTACTTTGACAGGAATGGTAGACTCTATGGTGCCCAACTCAGGACCCTGTCTTTGCTTGGGCAATATGTATCATATATTATCAAGTTAGCACCCATCCTATGGTGGGAATTACCCACTGGCCTGTCAGTACCCCATCCCAAGTCATCTAATGCCTCTAACTATGCCTAGATTTCTGACAGATACCTGCTTTCTCCCATCATGTGAGTCCTGAACTGGTTTTTGTCTGTGCAACTTTGGGGTTATACACTTTCTCTTTATATCTTTCCTGGGTGCACACTTGTGTTATAATTACTTTTTTTTTTTACTAGTGTGTCACCCTCAACCACAGTGCTCATTAGCTGTATTGTTGCTTTTTTGTATTCCCTCCATTTTATTGTAGAATAAAATCCTTAATCAATCTAAATTAATTTAAAGCTCTGGTTTTTCAGTCTGATTTTAATCTTAATATGGTTATCAATTAGAATAAACAACACCCAAATACCCATTTATAGGGGTTTTATATCTCAACTAGTAATTCTATGGTTGTAACAGCCCCTTTTGGAATTAATTTTCATTTGATTTTCCTGGATTTCACGCCAAAAATAGACATTTAGAACAATATTTTTATGCTTTATGTTTTTGATTAGGTACCTTATTTCAGATAGCCAGGAATTATGCTAATTTATATCCCTTTTCCCCAAAAACTGAGTAATTTATTTATGAATTGAGTTTTATAGTGCTTCTTTTATGATTAAGGTTTTAACCATCATCAGCTGAGTTTATCTGCCACTAAGTTACATAGTAAACATATGTACACTAAAAGACAAAGGAAATCATGTTTTTGTGTTTTATTCTAGATTTTTTGTAATGTATCTAAATTATTTTCTTTTTTAGTCTGGAATGTTTATTGCACTGTTGAGCCATTTTTTCTATTAATGTACCAAATCCATGTTGATATTGTGTACTCTTTATACTAATATTTGGATTTGGTTTAAGTTTGAGTTCAGTCTTTTACATGTTTAATTTTTTATCCTTGCAGCCTTGAAACTACTGTAATTCAATTTAAAAATTAAAAGCTGGAAGGTTTCTCTTTTTGAGAATGAGTTGATTTTTCATTGATTATATGAGCTCATTCATTTTGGCAGCTTTAAAAACAAATGGTTTGATATGGCTTCATAATTTTTCAGAGACATAATTTATTTTATTTTCCATATTAGTATTTCAGTTACCTGACTAAAGACAAACAGATCTTATGTTTAAATAATGGAATTAAATCCTATGAAAAGTGTCAGTATTTTAGGATATTAAATAATTAAAAGATCTAACCAATAATCATAAGACACAGTCAATTGTTCTTAGTAATGGTTTCAAGAAAAATGTGGGCAACTGGACCTCAATACCAATATATCAATGATCAAATCACATCCTGACATCAAAAAATCCCTGTTCCTAATTAATGAATGGAACATGAAGATATTGCACAATTAATAAGTCCACCTCAACAGCAACCTAAATATCCATCTCATAATAATTACTATTCTAAAATTTAATTATATCCTATAAAAGGAGGGCTGTCATATGGACTGTCATCTACATTACGTCTAGAAGAGCCCACCATGGACTGGGCTGCCAGGCCAAACACTCTAAGATAAAAGGCTCTGAGCCTATTTGTTGTGTTATGAGGTGCAGCACAGACACACAACAGGAAATTCTAACCTTAGGATTGGATTTGTACTAAGCCTCAGTTAGTTGACAGGGAAGGTGAAGGAATTACCTTGTGGTCCTGAATAATAATTCTCTACTATTTATGGCTAGAGAGAGGCGCCAAAGTACTTGAAGACACAGAGACAAAACTTGAATAGAACTTAATTTTTATTGGTGATAAAGAATTGAAATATATATTGTTTTGGAGATACTACAAAACAATACTAGGATGGTAGGATCACTTGCCACAAGCATGAGTGGGGCAAGTGAGTTGCGCAGAATCAGGAATCCAAACAGTTGAATTTTCCACTTTGGAAATAGACCCATTTTGAGGAGCAAAAGTGGAAGCAAGGAATTTCTCCTCAAAATAACTCAATGAAGGCAAAATTGATAAGGTATGAATATTGGCATTCACGACACTATTGTATTATAGTATCTCTGATTAAGTTAAACAATCATCTCCACCAACTTGTAGTCATTTGCTGGCTGGATAGTCCTGGGTAGTGGCCCAGGTAGACAACTGACTCCGCTTGGTTAAGGTACTTGGTTGTGCAACCTGTCTAGAGCAAACACTGTAAGCTGAGGAAGTTGTCAAGCAAGCTTTCACCAAAAAAAAACTTTCCATAAAATACTAGCCCCCCCTGATGTGTTACCCTCACACTACTAGTATGTAAGCAGAGCCATAAATAATGTGAGTGGGTAAGCCACCTTATAGCCAGTCATTTATAATAAAAGACTGATGATTCTGTACAAATTTGATGATAGATCCAAGTCATAGTTACCTAATTTTATTCCTCATGGGCTTTACTAGTAGTACAAAATATAGTTATGTCTTCATACATGCTCCTTCTATTAGTTTAAAATGACCCAAAAAATTACCTAGCCAGAAGCATTTTAGAGATAAAAAGTAAATTTCAATAAATGAAATTTGCTATAAAAAGCATGAGCAGATGCACTGCGGATTTTTACACAAGTATAGTATATAAAAATGTGAAAATAAATAACTAGGAAGAAAAAATAAAAATATTTCAAAAATATGAATATTTAATATAAAATAAAAAATTATTACAAAGCTGAATATACTATGGGCTTAGTACTTTGTAGACCAACCTTTGGCTCCAATCACAGCAGCAAGTCTTCTGGGCATAGAATGTACTAGGTTCTTTAAAGTTTTCATAGGAATTTCTTCCCACACTTTTGCCAATCCAAATTTAAGATCCATAATAGATTGTTTAGAGATTTTTGGCAAATTGAATTTAACAACATCCCAAAGATGTCCAATGGGATTCAAATATGGGCTTTGAGGAGGCCAATCCAAACTAAAAATCTGTTTATCATCCAAGTATTTTAAGGCTTTCTTGGATTTGTGGATAGGAGCATTATCTTGCATGAAAATATAACTGGCTGGCTCTTGCAGATCCTTCATAAATGAATGAAGATTCCAATCAAGGATTCTTTAAACATCAGCATTTACCTTCTCACTGATCAGCTGGATTGCCCCTCTTGTGTTAGCTGTGAAACAGCCCCAAAATATGATACCCTGGCGTCCATTTTTAACAGTGGGTTTTAAGCACTCAATTCTGTAAGCTTCATCAGCTTTGCAATAGAAAATTTGGCATCTCTGAGATCCACAAAGCTGAACTTAAGTCTCATCAGACCAAATCACCTTTTCCCAAAATGATACAGGATAGTTAACATACTTATGAGCAAAGGCCAATCTTTTGGCTTTATTCTTTAGACTTATAAGAGGTTTTTTTCTTGCAACACAGACAAAGTACCCCAGTTCATGGAGTCTATTACAAACAGTGGCCTCAGGTATATCAATTTCCAAGGTATTTTTGATAGTCTCTTTAATTTGACTAGCAGTTACAAACCAATTTTGATTAACTATTCTAACAGTAGACCAATCATCTTGAGCATTAGTTTTTTAGGACAACCTGATCTCAGGCAATTTTTCACTTAGTTAGTTTCCTGGAAATTGAGGTAAATTTTGCAAGTAGTTTCTTTGCCAATCTTGAGTTCCTTGGCTATCTTTCTATAGGATAAGCCCATTTACTTAGCTTGAACAACTTAACCACAAATAAACTCAGGTATTTCTCTTATTTTAACCATATTTTCTGTGCAAAATATTCTCTAACCCCAATTTTATAATCTAGGTAAGTTTGAATAAGAGGTGCTGTCTCTTATTCATTTATGTAGTTCAATATACTTAAAGGAGCAGCTCTTATCATTAAATAATTTTGAAATATTTTTATTTTTTCTTCCTATTTATTTTTTGTTTTTATATACCATACTCTTGTAAAAATCTGCAGTGCATCTGCTCATGCTTTTTATAGCAAATCTCATTTGTTGAAATTTACTTTTTTTTCTTTAAAATGTTGCTGGATGGGTATTTTTTGGGCCGCTGTATATTAGAAGACCCAACTATGAACCTTAATCCATAAGTAAGAAAAAATGTCACATTGTTTTTGGGCTACAGGCTAAGTCATACTTGTTACTTCTGATAACTACAACAAATTCATCTGGACCACAGGTTACACCAAAGTTGCATGTTCTCCTGTAGTTTTCTTTTTTATAATACTTAGGATATCATCTTGGTGGATGATAAAATATCACAGTCTGCAGATTTCTGACAGAAAGCAAGGATTTCTATTGTTTACATTTGCTATTATATGCTGGGCACTTGTAAGAAACCTTTTTGCAATTCGATGCAAATATTTTAAAATTTTATTTTATGTAACAATTTAAACAAAAATTGGAATATGAATTTATAACACTTTTGAGATTTTAAATTAGATTAAAGCGCTAAATGGATTGATTTTTTAAAATAAAGGCATTAAATTTATTTAATAAGATTTGTTTATTCTCTGATTGTGAGGAATAAATAAGTATGTGAAAGTAGTGTTTCTGATATGAGAATATCAGCTAGTCAAACCACAATCACCAAAGCTTTATACAGCTTTATTTGTGAGATATAAAGCTGTTTGCACTATTCAGGGTCCATAATTGGTAAAAGTCACTTTAGAAAATGGTAATTATTGCTTGAAGGCATATTGTTTAATTTCTTAATGATAAACGATAATACGGTTACACCATATTGAATCAGTATGAAAAATGTGATGCTCGCCATTAAACTGTTTAAATGCGACAGCAGATGAGATAAACTTAGGTCACAGAGGAACATTAGTGACTGGCGAAGAAGCATTAGGCAGAACACAAAGCAAATACGAACACAGCAAATAAAGACGCAATAATTACAAGAGTACAAGAAACAAGACAAGCAGATATATCAGAAAAACAGAGACACTGGAGGCACAGGATCATGATAAGTATAGAAGCACAGTAGGAGAACATTAATATAAAGGGACGCTTGAAACAAATGCACGGATTGAAAATAGTTTAGCAAATCAAACCAGAATAATAGGTGATAGAATGGCGGCGGAGGATCGAGTAAGCCTGGAAATGCGAGGTAGAATAGATTAATGGAAGAGCATATATATAGCCGTCGAAGACAAGAGCTCCAGATTAAATATTTTGATTACTTAAAACTTAATGGAATGTGTATTTAGATTCAATATTTCTGATCTACCATGCCGTTAGATCTGCACCCCTCGGCGTTGATACTTAAATACTTCGTCATGGAAGAAGTTACATTAGCCCCAATGCCAAGCAAAATAATCATTAAGAAAATATTCCAGGGGCAAGAAAATAAACAAATAAGCTATTGAATCCACATGGATTTTCTATTTTGGGTGATAAATGATGTAAACAACTCCTAGCATTACATTGCTACTACAAAATGCAAGTGATAAAATTGAAAAAGAAATAAAAAAAGGGTCTTAATAAACTATTAACTTAATCTAATAAAACCCCTGATTAGCTACACAAATTCCACTAGAAACTTATGATGAATTCTTCCAATTTCTATATAGGATAACATTGTACAAAACCCAACTTCAAGGAAATAGCAATTTTATGTATATTTCAATAGCACTTTAAATCCTTTTAAAAATATCCAATTGCTTTTAAAATACATTACTTTCATATGTAAACCTAAATACATGCTTTACCCAATTCACATGAATTCCTTACAATTGGCTTTTATCACAACTTTGACTTTGTAATACTTACAAAAGGTTTCAAAACTCTGCAAAGTGGGTTGCATCTAGGGCTGCTTAGGCCAAGCAGCCGCGGCCAGTTTCTGGCTCAGGATCACAGTTTTAAATATTTATTTAGAAATATTTAAATATTAAGTAATTCCATTTAGGTTACTACGGCCTAGAGTCAGAAGCTCGTCGAGGCATCCCTAGTTGCATATATTCCATTTAATTCCATCGCCTAATTGATTTTGACTTAATACCTTGATAAAAGATATATATTAATATCAAAATGTAAACATAAAATTAATTGTGTTGCAACCGAGATTGACACCTCGTCTGACAACCTCTCACGATACGCAGAAGGTGCTTAATGAGCTACCCCATACCGTATCTAACAACATTCCAGCTCAAATGTCAAAATATAGGACAACCTTCCTAATAAGGAGTGAAGCCAATTCCAGCCAAAAGCCCTCACCTAAGATATTTGTAACTTAACCCCTACTTGGACTCTGCCACTTTGCTGCCCCCTGGTGGACTTGTGGCTTCCCAGTATACTATATTAACTGCACTATTCTCAAATAAATATCATATTATTCCTATTTCTTATCCCTTTCTTTTTCTTTTTGACTGTTGTTTCCCCCTTCAGATAATGAACTATAATATTTCAGCTGCAACAATTGAAGTTTTGATTTTCAACAAAAATTTAAATTTCTTTTTATTGTCGTAACTGTGCTGTTTTAGCAGAGTTACAAGGGGGGAAATATTTAGAAGCTAGATAATAATCTTTATTGAGAGATAGTGATTATATAGTCACTGTGAATCAAGGATAACAGGAACATGATTATGTTGATCACACAGCTGGATGGTGAAGGGGGTGACTTGATCCTGGTAATGAGTCAAGCGCCAAAACAAGGTATCCACCATAAAGGATCATCATCTGTTCATGTTGTTGGATTTGGAAATTCAAGTTGACTTCATAGTCTGGCTTTGAGTGGCCGGGTAATTGGATTGCAGGTCACAAACCCGCTTGTTTGGAACCTTGCTGGCGGGTTGAGACTGCTGTTTTGATACTAGCAGAAGCTCTCTTTCAGAATGTGACTGTGTCCCTCCTGTTGCAGAATGTGTATAAGGAAATTCTGGCCTTACAATGCATGTTAGCCAAATGGAAGAAAGAGCTGGAGGCTGCACAAGATGTTCTGGCTGTCTTGCCCCCCCCTTTGAGAAAGATACTACCCGCGTGGAAGTTTCAATCCAAAAATTTAAAATCAAGGCAATTCTGGACACAGGTTCTCTGGACAATGTGGTGTTGTCCAAACTTATGAAGAAGCTTAAGCTGGCCCCCGACCTTGACTACACTCAATCATATGGTACTTCTGGAAGAGCTCAAACTTGAGCCATTGGTGCCTACTCTTCTCTGCCCATGAGGTTCAGAAAACTCCTCAGTTTGTCCCCGCTGTTGTCCTAGAGAACAAAAGCTATGATCTCCTGGTCAGTACGCAATTCCTTTGAGAATATAATGGAATTATAAACCTTTAAGATTGATACCTATTGCTCTTAGGATACAAGGTCCCTTTGATTTATGAATAACCTCTGCGCCTCCTGGTCAAACACCACAAGATTTGTGTGCTTGAATACCCCACAGGTATCCTCTTGCTCAAGTAAAGAACTCATTCCTCCAATATGTGTTCCCCTCCTCATTACTGTCCTGCAGAGAAAGGTGTGCCTCTTCTTGCCTCGCAGCTATTACCATCCCTCCAGGCTCCCAAGTGATTATAGACTCTCAGATATCTTACAAGCTTCCTGAAAAGTCATTTCTGGAGCTATACTCTCCTGAATCTCTAAGCCGCAAGGAGCCTTGATTATGCCCAGGGATCTTAGATCAGACTCATAAGGAGCCTGTACAGCTGTTGCTAGCTAACCTGACCGCTTTTCCTATGCAGGTATCTTGGGCCAAGCTGTAGGGCATGACTGCATATTAGGAGCAGAACAGGTGGCATCCTTATACCCTTTTGGAACCTTCAGTGACTTTAATCTACCTGATGGAGACCCTCAGGTTCTCTCCCTGTTCACCACTGCCAATTTCCCACAACTGTCACCCATCCAAAAAAAAGATGTACTGAAACTACTCAACCAGTATAACAATATCTTTGCCTCTCAAACTACAGACTATGGTCTAGCCAAGGGGTTATCCATCAGATAGACACAGGCAATGTGCCACCCTTTTGTGCCAAGCCTTACTGCCGCAGTAGGATAGAGGACGCCCATGCTTCTAAGGAGCTTAAACAACTCTTGAATGCTGGGCTCTTGGCTTCCTCTCAGAGCCCTTGGGCCTCCCCTTTATTGATCCTTGAGAAGAAAAACAGAGGCCACCACATTGTGATGGATTACAGCCGCCTAAACTCACTCACAAAAAAGGACTTGTACCCTTTGCCTAGGATTGATGATGCTCTCAGACAATTGGGAGGCTCAAAATTCTTCTCCGCTATGGACTTAGCTTTGGAATACTGGCAGGTTGAATTGTCTTCAGAAGACCAGGAAAAGTCTGCCCTCATCACTTTAGAAGGCCTCTACAAGCCCACTTGAATGCTTCAAGGACTCTGCAACGCCCCAGCTACATTTCAAAGAGCTATGGACTCTATTTTAAAAGACCTGAAGCTCTCCTGTGTCCTTGTATACCTTGATGATACTACTTTGTTCAGCTCCACCTTTACTGACCATTTGGATCACCTCAAAGCTGTCTTCCTCAAAATTTGAGAGGCAGGCTTGAAACTCAAACTCTCTAAATGCTCCTTTTTCAAGGAGCAACTTGAATTCCTGGGTCATGAGGTCATTCAATCTGGATTCTACCCCATGAGTACTAAGGTGGAAGCTATTGATAAGATGCTGCCTCCCACAAATCTACGGGAGGTCCAAAGATATTTTGTTATGATGGGGTACTATTGCCAGTTCATCCCTAACTTTTCTGAATTGAGTGAACCTCTTGCCCAGCTCCTTTGCAATGTACCCTTTGAATGGACTGACAGTCAACAGCAATCCTTTGAAGCACTGAAGGCCAAGCTCAAAGAGGCTCCCATCCTGGTCTACCCTGATTATGATAAGGAGTTCATCTTTTACACTGACACCAGTGGAGTAGCTGTGGGTGCCATCTTGGCCCAGCTTGACAATGAGGGTGTGGATTGACCTGTGGCCTACTCTTTGCAAGTCCTCAACAAACACAAAAAGAACTATAGTGTCACCAAAAAAGAATGCCTAGCTGCTTTACATGTGGTGAAACAATTCTGGCACTACATTTACAGGACTCACTTTACTGTAGTCACAGACCATTTATCCCTTAAGTGGCTGCAGTAATTAAAAGAGCCTGAATGTTGATTAGCATGTTGGGCTCTGCACTTGCAAGGATAAAATTTCATTTTGGTACACCATCCTGGTGCGCAACATCAGAACACTGATGGATTGCCAAGGATGCCCATATTAGCTATCCATTCTGCAGATGCCAATTGCCTATAAAAATTAATAGGGTACCCTGACTCCTGGACTTCTGAGCTAGAAGACATCCAATTGGCACTACAGACCCTATCAAATGATACTGTAATTAGAGATAGACAACTCTTCAAGAAATTCAACAACACTTATCTGCCCTACGTTTGCCCTAGTATGAGGATAGCTATTATTCTCCAAGATCACATCAGTGCTGGGCATGGAGGTATAGTAAAAACTCATGTCTGGTTGTGCAAGAACTTCTATTGGGAAAACATGTGCCTCTTAATCCCTGACTTCATTGTCTGCTGTCATTCTTGTCAGCTCTAACAACCTCAACCTGCCCAACATTAATTCAAGCTCATTCCTCCTAAGCATGCCTTCCACACTGTGAGTATTGATTCTGTTGGGCCTCTCCCTTGTTCTAGGTCCGGGTGTCAATTCATCTTGGTAGCTGTAGATCATTTTAGTAAATGAGTTGAAGCCAGAGCTACAAAAGATATAAATGCCAAGACCACTGCTAATTTCTTGTTGCAAGATATATTCTACTATCATGGCTGCCCTCAAGTTCTGCTTTCTGACAATGGCACCAACTTTAATGCTTGCCTCATAACGTCTATTGTAGAAGCTATGGGCACTCACCAATCCTTCTCTGCGCCATATAATCCATCAACCAATGGGACTGTTGAACAAGCAAATTCCTCCCTTGTGTCCATTATGAGGAAACTCACCCTCTCTGATGCTGCCAAGTGGGATATGTTCCTCCCTGCTGCTCTCTTTGTGTATCAACTCAGTAGACACTGAGTGACTGACCAGTCTCCCTTTGCCATGCTGTATGAGCGTGAAGCCACAACTCCCTCAATCTTGGGACCCCCTTAGATCTAAGTTTATGTGTCTGCCAATCCTGAAGCTTATGTCAAAGACTTGACTATTTGTATCATTGACAGTCAGGAAACGGCATATTCAACTGCCTATAAAGTCAAGGCTTTAGAGCTCTTGCCTTCCAATGCTTCTAGAGCCCCCTCCCTGAGTACCAAGTAGATGATCTAGTCCTCTATTATCAGAATTTTACTGGAGGTAGAGCCCATTAGCTAGACTCCCTCTGGGTTGGACTTTATGAAGCCACCTTCAAAAAGGGCGTCAATATACTGTGAAGCTGTTATCATCAAGCAGTCCTTTTGCCTGAGTTCACTCCAAATTTCTCCGCAAATATCAACTCCCTGTGTCCAATCTTGAGGGGGGAGATGTCAGAATTTGCGCCATTAATGCTATTTTAATATGGCCTTTAAATAATGATATGTGCAAAGATTTGGTCAGTTTTGCTTTCAACTTTGGGAATTCCTTGCTTTCTGTAAATGGGTATAATCCAATCTCCACCCATTCTGGAATACCATATCTGCCCTTGTCTGATCCTGGTATGACCTCACCCCAACGTGACCCCCTCTGCCACTCTGTCTACCTAATAAGTGATCATCAACCCTTTTTTACTATTTAAGTAGAATTATTTCCCCTAATAAAGACAAGTTTATCCACATTTGTGTCGGCTTTAATAATCTTCAAGCTTTTTTCCTTTCCTTTTTGTCAAAAGAAATTTCTCATCTTGTATTCTAGGAAATTAAGGTGCATGCCCTTAATTTTGCCCTGAAGGCTAACCCAAGGCTAGCTCTGAACCTTAAATCTTTCATTATAAAGATTTCCTGCCGTGTCTTCCTGGATGTCATCCCCAGGAGCCAAATGCAACAAAGAAATATCACATATCACACCTCTTCTTAATCAAAGGAGACCATTCTAGCACCCTATTTTGCACCACCAGTCAACTGTAGGATCATCAGGTATCCACTGTCAAGATTTTTTGACCTTAAAAATTCTTTATTAATTGGAATAGAAGTCGTTGTGCTAATATATAGCTTGTATGAAGACAATTCCAGCTATCAATTGGCTTTGGGGTACAGCAGAAGGGTGTCTATGTTTCCTACTTGAGGGATAGTATATACAAGAGATATTCTTTATCAATAGGACACAGCACTAGTGAAAGACATCATCAAGAGATCCCACAATGACCAATGTATTAGAGTCTAATGCTTGGATCAATGGTACTACTAGCAGCGTCTAAGTAGTATGGAGGGCAGAAATAGATCTTCTATTTCATACATTAGTTTTCAAACCTGTTGAGATAAACACATATTAGTCAGTTTAGAACGCATGAACTCAGTCACAAAACAAATTTCAACTTGATAGATCTAAATAGAAGATAATTTCACTGAAAATGAGCGCTATTTGGCAAAAATGTCCAGTAATACAACAAAATATTCAAACTGGGGATGAATGCTTAACAATTCAACAACAAGTGTACCAAACACTAGAAAACATGATTTTCAGTCACATAATACATCTACTATGTTTACTATGTTTTTGGTGAATACATGAAAAACAGTCATAAAAGTTACAAACTCAACCCAACAACAAGCCTCAATAGCAACTGAAACTGGCAACATAAATATCAAATATCAAAACACATGAATAAATCTATAATACTGTTACTAACTTTTCCTAGTTAAGAATGCAATCTAGAATAAGAAAATTAAATAAATATTCTGAGTGTTTGTTTTGGGATTAGAATCAATAAAAATATCAAATTTATCCAAACTCATTATCAACAGTGCTCATTTACAACCAAAAATAATTAATATAGAAATATAAAAATCTAATTTGAAATAAACAATAGTGACTACAAGGTTTCATGCTACTATATATGGAGAGATAAAAATTAAAATAAATTAATTATATAGATAACTGTTTTAATTTAATTTAACTTTATACCAAAATGGATGCATCCCAACAACAGAGCCAATCAGAATGAGTATACATGTGGTGTCTTTGTGCTTGTCTCAGACCAGATATGCCTCAGTTGTTGCACCTTGTTTAACTTAATGAAACAAGCCTATTGAAAATAGGACATGTCTTTGTTTGCAAATTGGCACGCCAACTTGTGGTCAATCTAGCACCAGAGAACCCAGTGGTCTGATGCTAGATTGACCACAAGTTGACGTGCCAATTTTCAAACAAAAACATCTCCTATTTTCAGCAGGCTTATTTCATTAAGTGTTACTTTCACTTGAAAAACTCATACTAATAAAAAGCAATAAAAATTCTATTAAAACAGAAAAGCAAAAAATTATTTCTAGAAATTAATTTTATTTAAGTGTGTGCTCCTTTTTGAGCCAGTCTCTGTGACAAATGGGGCCTGTGCTCCACCTTGCCACAAAGGCATTTGGCAAGGTGGACCAATCAGGCCCCAAACCACAAAGACCATAGCCAACAGGAAACAGTTACAGGCAGGAGACAACTGCGGACTCTGGTAACTATTACATAAGGTCAGAAGAATTGCAAGTGAGAGTAAAATAATCTGGGAAAATCTTAGCTGAAGCATTTCCTCAAACAACAAGAGAAAATGATTTTTTAAATTTTTTTTGAAATTTAAAATCAAATTTCAAAATGTTGCTTTTTATGCTAAACTGGGGTTTTTGTCATTTTTTACTCTTTTATTATAGTTTTTAGGAAGCCAAGATAACTCTCAGAGAGCTATCATGGTAGGTATTTAGGGAAAACTTTAAAAAGTCCATAATGAATATGGAATGAGGGAGATAATTGGATAAAGAACAGAAAAGGGTAAATCTGTTATCCAATAGAGGGTTTTTGGAATCCAATTTTGTCAGTTGGGTTTGTTACAGTCTCTCAGACATAAATGTCCAAATTTAGAAGCATGTAGATTGAAAATTATTGTCAGGAACCAATTACTGAAATCACTAATTATCCTCAAGGGATTGTTAGATTGTTCACAATTATGGTTTATGATTTCCTAAGGACATCTCACCAATTTCCCTGATGATTGTTTCACCTCCAGGGTATTGTAAAACTCTATATTATTCATTAACAACACCCAACTGCAATGTTTCACACTTGTGATCAACTGAGCTCAACTCCTTGCTCCTGATACGTAATAGATGTGATTGAGATCTCCTGATGTTAGTCCTTATGATTATTTAAGTGAATAATGCCATTCCTTGATTCTTGTTTGTTTAATAAAACCTTTATCCTGTTCCCAATTCCCAGATTTACTGCTTGCTACAATAGTTGGATATAGGAAACCTAGCTAGTGCCTAGAATGCTTACTACTAATATTGGTGATGGCTTGAGTGTATTAGCTTTGCTACTATGTATGACTCTCTTCTTGATCTCCTACAACACTGACTTGGTCCTCTTGGTTGTGATTCCTGCTATGAAGAATGTGAGCGCTACTGCTGGATTGATGAAAATGGCCACCTTTCCTGAAATCAATATGGACTACTGGATGGAGTACAGAGACCTTATTCTAGTGAAGTGGGTCCCTGACAATTATGCTTAGTTCCCTGAATAAATTTTGGTTGATTTACTCCTAAAATCCACTCTTTCCAATTTGAGTCCCAAAAATAATCAAAATTTTCAGAAAATGAGTTGTTTTTTGTTTGAGTTCATCACTTTTGTGACTGAACCTCATGTTTTCTCTGTCTGTATAATATTTGCCACACACTAATAATCAAATTTTATGTAGAATGCTTCAGGAAGTGACTGGAATGTGGCTGTTTTGAATTTGAGTTCCATGTGTTTGCTATCTCATTTTCAGAATTCAGTATTTGACTCTATTCTTGTTGTATGGTTGACTATTTTTGTTTTCTGGCCCTAGATAAATGGAAGCTTTATTGAGTAAATTATCCTTCAACTGGTTCCAGTTGAAATATGTTTTGTGACTGAGTCCATGTGTTCTAAACTGACTAATATATGTTTACCTCAACAGGTTTGAAAACTACTGCAGCTGTAAAGATATATATTTTTCTGATTTCCTTAGTCAAAAGATAAGTCTTTATATAGGGCTTTAGAAGCCCTCTTGCCAGTATAATGTCTTACACTTCTAACTCTTACTATATCAGTCTATCTGTTCTCCAGACTGCTGGTTTTAACCCTCGGAGCTAGGTATCCATGCTGCAGAGATATGTGATTTGAAGCTCTTGTGGAATCTCTTATTTTCTGGATTATGATGAAGTGATAGTGAAACTCTGGTGATTTGACCTTCCTTATTTGGAGGAAATTCTGAGCTATTGTTTATTATAGAGGAATGGCTTAGTCCTACTGTCTTAGAATATTCCAAGACAGAGTTAAGCCATGTATTTGTCTACCCTATATTTATTCAGACAATCAGTAGCCATTCTTATATCTAAATCACTATTCAGAATAGTAAGGTCATTATTAGATTCTTCTAACAAATCTGAATTTATCTGTAGGCTTATATCCTTGATTCTGTCAAGGTTGATGGATATGATTCTGTCTAGGTGTTGTTGACCTGATCAGGTAGGGAAGATTATGGGCCAGTTGATTGATAGTACTCAGATTTTCTGACAATCCCTATCCTTCTCTTTGCTGTAAAGATAGTTAATTCACATGAAAATTAGTCATATTATCATTTCTATCCATACCTGATCCTTAGACTATAGTAGGATCAAGCCATAATATCTTTAGCTTAAAAGACAAATATATTATCAAACAAAAATCCTTATCTTATTTATTTCTTGCTTTCTCTCTGTAGGTCACCTCCTTATCATCAGGCTTAAATTTATCTTATGTCCCTTTATTTTCTACATATATTGAATTGTGCCATTTTTTATAGTGAAATGATGAAATTCACTATATTTAGAAAATAAGGGGACATCATGTAAAGTTAAATCAATGTTATGATACTATACAGCACCCAATATCATCATCCATATTTATACAAAAAATTAAGCAGTTCATGTCAACAATTTAATAGTGATTCCAAAGTAAAGTCACATTATGCCATTCTTGATGGAAGCAAATTGAATATACTGGCTCTTTATCTGGAAAACGTTGGAATTCAACCCATCAGGATACAACATCCTCTGTGTTGACAATTCCCAAAAATATTTCTATTGTTTTTATTTGAGAATTGATTTTTTTGGCTTAAATAATTTTTCTTTATGATTGTCAGAAATCTGCAGACTGTGGTATTTTATCATCCACCAGATGATTTCCTAAGTCTTCCAACATTAGGAAAGTACAGAGAACCTGTGACTTTGGCATAACCTGCGGCCCAGAATATTTGTTTTGTCAGAAGTAGCAAGTCTGACAGGGCCCAAGGCCCAAAGAATTTGGGCATTTCTTCCTACTTCTAGATATAGGTTCATAATTTGTTGTCTTTATATTTTACTATAGGAATTAATACTGTATGGCAACAGTATGACATTTTGCTCTCCACTTAATTAGAATCAAATTAGGGAAAGGATTTGGAATATCAACTCTTTATTAGACAGCTGATATTGAGGTCAGCTGGCTGCCTGCATTTTTCCAAGTTAGCTCACAAAGCTAAGAAGAGACTGAAGTAGCTTTAGGGTGTTAGCAGGGGGGCTGTCCTTGAGTGTGTGTAGTTTGTGAAGGAAGCTTACTTGACAACTTCCACAGCTCAGTATCATTTCTGACGCTGTACAACTATTCCTCAACCTGAGCTGAGTAGCCTTCTACCTGTACCACATTCCAGGGCTAGTTAGCCTGACTGGCTACTAGTCAGCAAAGGTGATTGTTACACTATACAGTATATAATCAGAGCTACTCTAATACAATAGGCTCAGAGCCTTTTATCTTAGAGTGTTTGGCCTGGCGGCCCAGTCCATGGTGGACTCTTCTAGATGTAATACAGATGATGGTCTATATGCTGGCCCTCCAGTTCTAGGATATAATTAAAGTTTAGAATAGTAATTATTATGATATGCATATTGAGGTGCTTGAGGAAGGGAACTAATTAATGAGCAATAATTGCAGGTTCTATTACTTAATTAGGAACAGGGAATTTGTTAATGCCAGGATATGATTTGGTTATTGATCCATTGATCTTGCAGCCCAGATACCTACATTTTTATGTTGAAACTATTCCTAAGAGTGATTGACAGCTGGCCCACATTAATTGGTTGAATCTGTTAATTAGTCAATATCCCAAAATCCTGACAATGATGAATGTTGGATTTGATTTTAAATTTATATTTTAAGTGAAATTTAAAGGATAAAGCCAAATAATTTTTTGAATTGTTGACATGGAGAATGGTACACTCTGATGGTTTGAACTATGACGGTTGCTTAATTTTAAGCTAGATTGCTAAATTAAATGCTTGGGTTAGAAACAGGTGCATCTGGTTTAGGTTAGTGATTTCAATCCATGTGATTTAAAAGACAATAAAAGTTCCAACTTTTAAGTTTGATATAGAATGTTAGATTGAAAATAAAAATTCTAAATTCTTTGATGTTCCTTGGCTGATATATCTTGGGTTTAGAATGGATAAACTTGAGAGGAAATTGGTTAATAAATCTGAACACATTGGTACATTTTGGAAGTGGGGTTTGAGATTGTTAGCTCACAATTTTTTTGATACTGTGTTCTCCTTTGAAATCTATAAATAATGTTTTAAACCGCTCAGAGAATCAAGAATGCTCAATATTAAGTTTGTTTAAAACATTTATGCCAATAAGAAATTGTTCAAGCAAAACTTATCACATTGAAATAAACTAAACCCCTATAAATTAACTAATCCTTATTAGAGTCAATAGAAATTGTTACAGGACCATCGTTGTTGATATTGACTTGCATCATAGCCCCAAACACGCCATCTAAAAAGGTTTAATAAAATTAAAATCAATCAGCTACCTTTGATTTTTTCAGCGACATATGCTTTCTTTAGGCTATCCAAAAACTTGCCGTAAAAGGCACTCGATAGATCAGACTTCATGGCCTTGTGGAAGTCAGGTTTGGATCCTATCAAATACATAAAAGGATAAAAAAGTATTTACCTTTTTTGGTTTCAGCGTAAAGAGTAAATTGTGAAACTAAAAATTTAGAACTTTAAATAAAAATTTAGATACCACATAAAATTTCAAGCTCTGAGTCCTTTACGCTGTTCGCCCAAAATTTACCCTCAGCATTTTCGAAAAGGCGAAGGTTCAGAATCTTTTTGACACTAAAATGGTTTGTCACAGAATATTATACAATACTACATGTAGTCTAAATCTTTAACGGTGTCTTCATGCGTAATACCAACCAAAACACACAGTCCTTTGCCAATGGAGCTAACCACTGATCCTTCGACTATTAAAAACGGTATTAGTATTTTTGTTATAATGCGAAGAATACAAAACTAAAGCAATAAATATATAATATGTACCTGTTACACTCGCATTAGTAACCCTCTGGATTATTGCACGCATTTTTAAACGGGCTTTTGTAGAGCTAAGTTTCTTTTGTTTCGATCAAATAATCACAAGGTCAAAAGAACTTCAATTGCCAGCTCATTTTGGAAATATCGTTGCCCAAATAAAATGTTTAATAGAAAAATAACCGTCTTTCTTCACAGCATTAATAATAAAGTCCTCTTAGAAGCCAAGCTTTATAGCTATCAACTGTATTACTGCTTGTTCCCAAGCCTAAATGATTGGAGAAACTGGTAAATAACCCAATAAAAGCAGCTATCATTTAAACAGTTTATTTTAATAAAAAACAGCATAAATAGATTTAAGTAGATTATAAAAATCTACCGAAAATAAAATATTTCTTGATGTAGGAAGTAAAGAAAGTAACGGAGTACAATTTAGAAATGAGTGAAAATCGGGCCTAAATCAATAACTCAAAGTGAATGCTATACTTTTGGATGGTAATCGTTTGACAGAAATTATTTTTCCCTTGATTAGAGGAGCAAAAAAGACAGATAGCACAGAAAAAATATACAATTTATACACTGCGTGACTTAGTATTGTTATCTACATTTTTGATACCGTAGCCCAATTAACCGTCACCCACCGATTAACTGGGATGTCTCGATATGACTCATTCCAAGCTTTTTTTAAAATATCAGTATCACATTCCGTTGAGTGTTGCTCCTTATACTGTAAATTCAGAACCTAAAGATAAAAATGTGGGATTGTCAAATTCTTTTGTGTAAACTCACCAACTTACTGGAATAATTTTCACCCTTTTATATAAAAAAGTAAGTTGTTCTGGGATGAAAGTTACTCCATTAAGATGATGAGTTCATGCAAAAGAATTTAACAATTCCGCATTTTTACCTTTAGGTTCTGAATTTACAGTAGCCACTAATTAAGTTCAACTTTATATTTCTTCACCTTATCTTCCACTAAAAATTTATTCCGCCTAATTTACTCTAAAAATGGCAGAATTTTCTGTCTGGAAGATAAGGTGACAGGTATTAAGTTGAACCTTTGTCATGAAGTGATTGGTTGTAAACTAGCTGTCACTATACTCACACATTGATCTATTAAGCTCAGTGAACCAAAGGACAATGGTACTCTTGCTCTGGATGATAACTAGTCCAAATAATCAACTAAGTTGTACTCTGAGTTCAGATTAACTAATGATCATCTGATCATTAGTTTAATATTGGGCTAAGTAACTAGAGGATCCT
>QTSX02001121.1:0-27646 GCA_014839935.2 Entomophthora muscae | reverse complement strand
GTGATAACAAAGCTGGGGTTATTCCCTGTGATAAATGTACTGAAGTAGAATTGAAATCCTGATCCCAACTGGGGTGGGAATAAAGCGGGTTACTTTACCTGGAAAGGAGGAAAAGCATCTTTCTATGGCTTATGGGTAGATTTAAGGCGGTCTTACTGCTATTTTGTAAGTAAGTATGAATGGTCTGAAACCATCATCATGGATGTTGCCCAGGGATACAGCTGCAGAACTTGGTGATTTGGAGGTATCTGGCAAGCAAAGTTAGCTGATCTTCTCATGAAGGCTCAAGCTGACCACTTGGATGGTAGAAGAAGTAGCAGGCCATAGAAATAATTATTTCTGATGAACTAGGTAGAGGCCACTATGGGGCACTATAGGTGAAATCTACTGATGGTGACTTAGCACTCAGATCATAGATGGAATTCACTGATAGAGGCTTAAAAATATAGCCTGGGTGGAGGTCACTGATGGGGGCCCAATGATACACTTAATAGCTATGCTAGGTGATAGGCTATTAGGATAAGCTTGAATGGTTCAGGGAAATGGTTTGAAATTCTCCAAAGTGGGTTGCTTGAGAAAAAAGAAACAGATTAGGGCAGGGAAATGTTGAATGAAGACCTGGAAGAAAATCTTCAAGGACAAGTTGCTGAAGAGGCAGAAGGCCAAGAAGTTTGGGGAAGCATCTTTATTTGGTTTCATAGCAGAGCTGAAATTAAAGGGAGAGCATTGGAGAAAGTGTGGGCAAAAATATACTAGTTATTTATTATGAAAAACAGTCAAGGTTGAAGGCAGCAAAGCGTTAAGAAAAACATCTAAATTGTTTGGGGGTGCAGGGCACAAATTGTCAAGGTTTTTCATAGCAAAACTGTTTCCCTATTTGGGTTTTGGCAAAATGTGAAGCAAAGGAAATCACTTCAGATGTTTGAAGATGGAAAACATTGATGGAATTGATTGAGTTTAGAGCTTAATTTACTGATAACTTTCATTGATAGAACAACCTAAATCTTAAAAAAATCCCTCAGAAAAAGCAGGATAATGCAATAGGATCAGTTACAGTAAGTTTGGAACCTTATTTTATTATATGAAAGTGAGAGCACAAATAGTTTAAGCTCTTAAAAGAACTAGCCTAAATGTCAAGATACCAAGTGTTGATGGGAGCACTGCTTGACACAGGTGGAGGGGCTGCTGGGCTAGAGGGTAGTTCCCATCATAGGATGAGAACCAACTTGATAACATAAAATAGGGATCAGCCAAGCAAGGACCAAGGGCCGGAATTTGGCACCATGGTATCCACCAAGCCTGTAAGGGTAATATAGAGTACACTCAAACATCTGGGTGGAAGTGATTTTGCAATTGGTGTCAACTTCTTGTGGGTGGTTGGGCCGCGGGGTAGGAGGTGGGGTCATTGGTACAGGGTAGGCCTGGAGATAATTGTATCTATCACAGAATAACCTGGGAGGGACGGTGTATCACTTTCCTTCATAGCTGATTGTTTCTGTGACTCTAGTTCTGACCAAGGGTTCAGAAAGAAGTATGTTCTCCAGGGTGAACCTGGAATAGGCTGGGTTTGGAAGGTACTTGGTGAAATGTACTGGTCTGAAGGGTACTCCAGGTAGACAGAGAAACACAGGTGAGGGGTCCACAGGGTTGAAAGTAGGAGTGATGGGCCCCTGTGAGCCTGTGGTACTGGAGTGGACATGATAAAATACTAAAACTAGATAGAATAGAATCTGTGTGAACCAAAGGTTCATTTAAACTTTATTATCATAATGATGATATCACCATTCTCATTATAGCAGAGTCTTTATACTATTAAAATTTGTATCTTCAAAATTCACAGGCTTTAGGTCTGCAGGCATTCCTCCAACAAGACTTTGGAATTTGGGGGAGGCTTCACAGATGGCTAATTCTGAGTTGGCTGGTGCCAGATAATAGAAGTGGTGATACTCTATTTCTCTGTCTCTATTCCCTGCTTCACAGGGCCCAGCCAAATACATCATTGATTCTGTGCTGGGGCCTGATTTTGACAGGCGTTCATTAGAGTGTTTATTTTTAGGTTCAGTCTTAACCTCTTTTTGGTAAACAGCTACCTCAGCATAGTTCAGGGTCTTTTGTGGCATGACTTTGAATGTGACTAATGCTCTATTAGGGAAAAATTCTTGGCTTAGAGGGCAGTACATCAAACATCCTTCAGATTTGATCCAAAAATGCGGCAACTGGTCTCTTAGCCATCTTGGCTAGTGGCCTGTATTTCCTGGGTACCAGGGTTCAATTCTTGGATTTTGCTTGTGTTCAATATTATAATTAAAATTTAATTCATGACAGCATGATATAATGTGTCTCTGTATACTTGAATGTTTTTTTGCAATGTAAAAACTTCACTTTGATGGTGTTTCCCTGCTTGTGTAACCCATTAAACCCACTTATGATGGTTGCATAGATGAACCCAGTGCTACAATGATTTTCTAAAAGTCTATCCCATCTGCATTCATGGCCATTATCTCTTGGATAATCTCATTGGTTACAGCTTTTTGGCCTTTCTTTGAGTCTAGGCTTGAGTTTGCCTCCTGGGCTAATGCAAATGCCAATTGGCTGGTCTTGGTTCATGCCACATGGGTCTTATTGGATGTGAACATATTGATTTTGATGTCTTCTTGTTTAAGAGCCTGGATATTACTTTGGCTGGTAGTGGCCTCTGTGTGTGGTGTCCAAAAAACAAGTTATCTGTTTCAATAGCAGGAACATACAACTTTTTGTCCTCCTGGGTGAAGTTAAAGTGCTTGGTGTATACACTGTTAATGCTAGCCTCGTGCTCTTGGCTGTTGATTGTCACAAGCTCATGATACTGTCAATTGCATACTTCTTGTAAGTATATGAAGCAATTCAAATGAGAAAAATAAGAATATATAGATACTTTAGCTGATATAGAAGAAGGGTATTGTTGAGGATCTGGATGTATGAGTATTCCGGCTTTTGCTGACACAAGTAACATCCAGTCATTGCCTGGTTTGGTGCCAATCCAATAAAAGATTCAACATTTCCAAATTGGCAGCAAACCAATATTCATGACCCGTCCAGATATCTAGCTATCCTAATCCAATCCACACATGACCTCCAATATTTGATCTGACTTAAGTCTCTGCCACAGCACACACAATATATAAGCCTAAAATATTATCCAATAAAATATACTTCTCTTCTTCTTAATTCCATATTCAAAGCTTCCCCATAAGTTGTTCCTCATTGCTGGTAGTATTTAAGGTCTCTGACCACACCTATTAAATAAAATTTTACTTAAAAGAACCTGCCTACCTTTGCCAATGTCCTGAACCAGGCCACATCTCAGGACACCTGGAAGATGTACTTCTGTAAACACAACATCAACAAAGACATACCAAGTGGATGTACCATATTTTAAGGATTGGTCATGCCCAAGGCATGCGCCAACATAATCCAATACAGTTGCTCTGTACAACCATAAACAAATACACAACTGCCTACCACAGGCAAAATCCCCAACACCAAGTACATTGGTATTGGCAAATTCTTTGGAAAAAACAAAGAAAATGTTATAAACTGGCTGGACCACTCAGCAGCAAACCTTTGTTCCAGCTGCATCACCCATAAAAAATAGGTCTGGAAGCCAGCAAACGCCTTTACAAGGCTGCAGCTAACTGATTTGCTACTTGGGTTGACTCAAGAATTGACAACCAGCTTGATAACTGGAAAGAGTTTAAAACTGAAATCACCTAAAACTTCTGCGTCACAGAATCCCTCCAAGACATTTCCATACAGCTCAGCAATCTCCCTCAGAAGACCACTGTCACAGCCTATGCCAATGAATTTGAAGAAACATGTTGCAAGATTTAAAACCCAGCACAAGCTGAAAGTGTGCACACACAGGCCTAATTTATCAACAAAATAAAGCCCTCAGTTACTGCTCTCTTTTACCCTGAGACCAACAGCTCCAAGCCTGCGCTCATTGCAGAAGCCAAGCGCACAGAAAAACGTGCAAACATGGAATATGCTGCACACAACGGCAATTGCTCCTCAAACAGCAATGGAAGATAAAACTCCAATGGCAACAAACGCCACAATACCAACTATAACAACGGCAACTCCAATTGCAATAATGGAAATTACAGCCAAAGTGTGAATCACTTTCACCCCAAGAAGAAGGACACCGCCAAAGTGAATAATGCTGAAACAGCAACCCAATATGAATCTAACCCCATATTCTCTGACCTCAAAGGTCTCAAAACAGAGGAACAGGGAAAAGAGGAGGGGAAAGAGGAGGGGAAACAGGCTTACGTGCCCCTGTCTCCTCCCAACTTGACAAGAAATTGTACCAAGGCACAAACTTTGCTGCTCACATCCCATATGTCCTGCAATCCTCCATTTTTATGAACATAAAAATTAAAGATCACTCACAACTTCTTGTCTATCCATGCACTTACAAATCACATACACATAAAATTCTATTTGACTCTGGTTCACAACACATCATGGTTAGCAAACCATTTGTAACCAAATACAAAATACCAGTTGTCAAATCCAACTTTAAATACGCCAGAATGGCAGATAAATCAAAGGTTCTACTTAAAGGCAAAACAACTCCCTTCAGAATTGGCCTCCAAGGCATAAAAACGTCCATCAAAGGAATTTTCATGAACAACAAAAACTACAACATTGTAGCAGGCATGGATTGGTTCACCTGAGTGAACCCCAGAGTATGTTGGAAAACAAATACCATGACCATCAAACACAATGGAGTCAATGTCAACATCTTCAAAGAACCTAACAATCTCATCCTAAGAGACACAGTATTTGTCCAAATCATAAATCAGGACAACTTAGAACGTCTAACCAAAGAAAGTACACTCCACATAATGAGGTACATCAAATTCAATAACATGCAAACAATTAAAATTCAATCCCCAGATCTTGCAGTACTCCTAAAGGAATACACCCATGTATTTAAGGAAGAGCTCACAGAGCTACCCCCAAACAGGAGGTCAAACATGGCATTGACCTATGAAAGACCATGCCCAAACCTGCACCCCTTTACAGACTATCCTCCACAGAGACACAAAACCTCAAAAGCCACATTGAAGATAACCTAGCTAAAGGCTTCATTTGCCCATCTAAATCACCGTGGGGGCAGCAGTGTTTTTTGTAAAGAAAAGGGAAGGCTCACTCTGTCTAGTAACAGACTACAGAGCTCTCAATGCAAGCACAGTGAAAAATAAATATACCCTTCCACTTATAGAGGATCTATTTGCAAGGCTCTCTGGAGCCAAAATTTCTCCAAAATTAACCTCACCTCAGGTTACAACCAGTTAGAAGTAAAGGAAAAGGACATACTATAAACTGCATTCCAAACGCAATTCAGATCCTTTGAGTGTAGAGTAATGAACTTTGGGATGACCAACGCTCCTGCAACGTTTGTCACTATGATGAACCAAACATTAAACAGTCTTTTAAATACATTATTCTACCTAAACAATATTCTCATATTCTCAAAAACCAAAGAGGAACACCTCACACATGTCTGAAAGACACTCAATTGACTCACAAAGCACAAACTTTATGCCAAGCCTAATAAGTGCCAATTTATGTGAAAAGGAACTCTTGTTCTTGGGCCACATTGTCTCTGATGGTGACATCAAAGCAGATCCAGACAAAATAAAAGCCATAAATAATATGCAACTCCCCACCTATGTTAAACAAGTTAGATGCTTTCTTGGAATGGTAGTTTACCTAAGGAAATAAATCAAAGACTGCAGAAAACTAACCTCACCAATCAATGACCTAACCAAGGGTAATGCTAAAAAGAAATTCATCTGAACACCAGAATGTGACAAGAACTTCCAGCTACTAAAGCAAGCTCTGATTGAAGCACCAATCTTGCAATACCCAAATAACAACAGGTGCTACAAGCTTGAGCCATATGCCAGCAACACTGCCATTGGCGCAGGGCTACACATCTGCCAGTCAGTGCAGCAAGACTTCATGCCAGCATGTTATGAGATTAGAAAACTAACTAACACTGAGAAGATATATCCTATACATGATAAGGAATTGCTAGCAATATACCACATATGCAAGAAATGGATTTTTTACCTAGAAGGGCATTTAAACATCTGAGTACTAACTGTCCATAAATCTTTAATCTATTTTAAAACTCAGAACACACTTGCATGTTGGCAAGCCAAATGTATGCCCTTGCTTAAAAGCTTAATCTGGACATCCAGTACAAAAGAGGGCAGAGCTGGTCACAGCTGATGCCCTCTCTAGGCTATGCTAACCTAGAGAAGATCACCCTGACTACCTAGATCTAGATTGGCCCAACTTATACAACACTGAGTATAAAAAAAGGCAAAGATTCCTCAACCCACCAGTTAACTCATGACAAATTAGTAAGAAATGAGAAACACTCTATGTGTCAAATGGTACAGTATATTGTATCATCAAAGACAAACACATTCCCTACATTCCCATTGCACAAAAGATTGATACCATCCTCAGACACCACTGCTTATTGGAGCACACAAAAGCCAATAACATATACCTCACACTAAAGGAATTATTATGATTCTAAATTTAAAACAAGACATCATTAATGTCCTAAAGAAGTGCACAGTATCTGAGAAATACTCAAGCACCAAAGCACCATAATCTACAGTTAATCCATTACCTGACCCAGAACCCTTTAAGGTTTGATGCCTGGATGTAGTAGGACCTTCCCTGGAATCCAAAGCAGGACAGCACTTTTTACAGTAGTTTTCAAACCTGTTGAGATAAACATATATTATTCAGTTTAGAGCACATGAACTCAGTCACAAAAAAAATTTCAACTGGAACCAGCTTAAGGTTAAATTACTCAATAAAGCTTCTATTTATCTAGGCCAGAAAACAAAAATTAGTCAATCACAAAACAAAAAAGTCAAATACTGAATTCCAAAAATGAAATAGCAAATGCATGGAACTTGAATTCATAAAGTATGCAATACAGTCACTTGCTGAAGCATTCTACATCAAATTTGATTATGAGTGTGTGGCAAATATTATACAAACAGAGAACACATGAGGTTCAGTCACAAAAGTGGTGAACTCAAACACAAAATGAATCATTTTTTTGAAAATATTGATTATTTTTGGGACTCAAATTGGAAATAGTGGATTTCAGGGGTGAATTCACCAAAATCTATTCAGGGAACTAAAACATTATTTTCAATGTATGTACATCTAAATTTGGACATTTATTTCTGAGAGACTGTAACAAATCCAACTGACAAAGTTGGATTCCAAAACCCCTCTATTGGATAACAGATTTCCCCTTTTATGTTCTTTATCCAATCATCTCCCTCGTTCCATATTCATTATGGAATTTTTAAATTTTTCACTAAATATCTACCATAATAGCTCCCGGAGAGTTATCTTGGTTTCCTAAAAAATTATAATAAAAGAGTAAAAAAACAACAAAAAACCTCATTTTGGCATAAAAATCAACATTTTTGAAATTTAATTTTAAATTTCAAAAAAAATTATGCAGAATTTTTTTCTCTTGTTGTTCAAGGAAATGCTTCAGCTAAGCTTTTCCAATATTATTTTACTCTCATTTGCAATTCTCCTGACCTTATGCAATACAGTAGTTTTAAAAGCTATGGCAACAACCAAAAATACCTCAGATTTAAACAAAAGGATTCCAGATTTAAGCAAAAATCCAACTATCAGGTTAAAATATACACTCTGTTAACAGGGATTTTTGGCGTTAATGGGCAAAATGGGTCAACACAGCAAAGAAGTGCTCATGCGCCAAGCAAGACTATTCAAAATAAAATCCGAAATAAACTGATTCACAAACAAAATGGTGTGAGTTGGCCTTTGGTGTACATATGTTTACTATGTGAATTGGTGACAAAATACACCCAAACACAGTGAGTCAAAACTCAATCCAAAACCAAAACACAATAGCAGCTCACTATGTAAACAAAGTCACTCAAATGTTGTGTGCAATGAAATGTAATCAAGAATGATACCAAGGTATCTAAAATAGGGCACACAATCTGAAGCACAAATTTTAAAAACTTTGTGATGGGTGTTTGAATTTGGCAGTAAAATCTGGGGAAATGGGTGGAAATTTTTTTGGGTATTCTAAGATGTGTGTTGTAAAACCAAAAACAACTAATTAAAAAAATCTATAATCAGGATATTGGGTGGGAAAAACTTTAATTAAATATCCATATTCAGATAATAGCAAAAATTAAAATTAGGGAGTAACTTAATTGAAATTTATTTAATATTTTATTAAATTTTAAAATGGAAGGAACACAACAACAGAGTACCAATGCACCTGCTGTGCGCTGCAGTTGCAGTTGCCCCCACGGGGAAAAGAACAGAGTTAGTGCAACACAAGTGCCTACTCAGTAAGGAGACAGAGGAGAGTTCAATAGTGACACTGCATTGACACAGCTAGTTCAAGGATCCAAGCTGCTAGGGTGCAGAGCATCAACCCTTGGGTCCCCAAGCTGACCCAGAAGCCCACCAAGGTTATCACCACCAAGAAAGTTAGAAACAAGGAGGTAGAACTTACTATGTATGTGTTTGACCCTGTCTACTGCCAGGATTTGGCCCTGTCAGTCATGATAGAGAAAGTTAAGCCTGTACTTGACACTAGCTATGAGCCTTACATCAGTGATGGCAACTAATAAGACAACAACAAGCCCAAGCTCTATAGAACTATGGAGGAACAGCTGGTTCTAAAGAAGGTTGCAGCCTTCTACAACAAGGTGCCCATGCCTTGCAAGCCTGTCACCAATCAGGATCCTGGCTTGTCTGAATCCTCAAAGCCCGCCCAGAAGCGCATTCCTGATATCAAGTGCATTATCCTGATCAGGCTTATGCAGGATTCTGGTGACTACAAGGCAACCACAGATCTTATTGGGTAGATACCAAGTATGCCTCCAAGACCTTCAACAAATTCATCAATACTGGCCATGTCCTTGCCGCGGAGAAATCCCTGCACAATTCAACCATGCTTACCAAGGAGCACAAATGGGCAATCTTCCAGTGAATAACCCAAGATTTTCATCTTGAACTGGCAAATATGCAGGTCATGGTCAAATCTACTTTTGGGGTCAAGGCTTCAATTTACTTTTACTACCATCTGGTAAAGGGAATGTGATTTTCCTGGAAAAAAACTCAGGGTATCTCCCTATAATAGAAACAGCCCAACCAACATCAAGACCCAGAAAAAATACTCAGAGGCGTACACTGCCCTCAAAGCCAAGGGGACAGTCAAATTTTACTATATTGACAAATCAGCATTTGCCTCATCAATGCGCAATGAGTATGAGTATGTCCCAAAAGGCTCAAATGACGTGATAGCTTGGTGTGCTGTAGTCCACGCCACAGCCTATTCCATGGTGGCTCTCCTCAGTCCAAAGGTGATCAAGCTATATCAAATGATATTGGGTTCTCACAACAGCTGTACCTTCTTGTCATTCCTCCAATTGGTCCAGGAGCACCTGAGGCGCACAAGCCCAGGCTTCACTAATGTAATTGTGCTGGATAATGTTAGTCTCCATAAGATGGCAGATATTCTCAAAGAATTTCCATCAATTGACACCAGCATTGCAGTGGGCCCCCAGAGATTAGCCACATCAAATTTGTGCCTTCTATTCCTCCCTGCATATTTGCCCTTCTTGAATCTCATTGAGGAAGTTTTTGGGTGGCTCAAGCAAGTTGTCAAGCGAGGGACCCCAATTGGGATCAAGGATCTCTTTGATTTGCTACAGGCTGGGATCCACACCCTCCCAGCTGAGACTGTGGCCAAATTCTATGGCCACGCTGATCTGTTCATCCCTATGGGACTTGCCAAACAGCCAATCAATTAAAGGCTTAGCTTTTTTGACTTTTTTATATTCTCTAATTTACTATTTAAGATTTGTTAATTATTGTTTTATATTTAGATACTTCCAAGCCGCAATCACATTTGACTGGACCAGCAATGAAGGTTTGTAATTTATTTATTTATGTTAAATTATTTTATTATGGTGTCAAGGAGCTGGATGTACAGGTATTATGGCCACCACCAACACACTTAACATCCAGTCATTGCCTGGTTTGGTGCCAATCCAATATACTGTTCTACATACCAAGAAAGGCAACAAACCAATATCACATGGCTCGTCCAAGTACCCAGCAACTCAAACCCATCCTGCACATGACCAACCCCTAGGTTTGATCCAACTAAACCCCCACCACAGCAAAAGCTATATAAGTCTAAAATATTATCTAATAAAATATACTTCTCTTCTTCTTAATTCCATATTCAAAGCTTCCCCTAAAGTTGCTCCTTATCAATGGTATCTGGTGCTATCCTGAACACTTGATACTGGATTACCTGTATAGATTTATATCACTTTTGTCAAATAAATTGAAATTGAAATTTAAAAAATAAATTTAAATTGTACACATTAGAAGAAAATTTTATTAAAGTAAATTAATTTATGGGTATATGATGACATTCACCAGGATTTTTTTTCAAGACAGCGTTTGCTAAAATAAGAGTTAGAAACATTAATTATTTTAAAAAGTAAAATATAAAAGTGAATAATTATATTGGTGAACAAGGTTTTTATTGGGTGCACCTGTAGTGGGTTTGTTGGTATGTACCCACCCAGCAATGGAGGTGGCGCACAATCTCCACCGCCACACTGTAGATGGTGGATACACTCTGATTAAAACATTCCTGCCTGATGGTGAAAGGCAGTATGTTCAGGTGGGAGTTCAGGAGTAGCTTTTTGGGCAGGACTACAAACCTGTATATCTTAGCCAGGACCAGGGCGTCCTGGATGACATGGTCTACCAAGTTGTATCCAGGGGGACCTTCTTTCCATCCAGGGAGAGCCTGGCCTTGTTAATCCCTAGGAGGACCCCATCAAGGTTCTCTACAGACTCGCTTATCCCAAAGTAAAAGAGATACCCAAGGTAAACCACCAGATGAAGCCTTTGTCCAGCAAAGGCTTCTGTGAACTCACAGAGTTTATTATACATGGCATATATCTTATTCTCATACTTGGTCTTCAAGAAGGTCAGCTCCATGACTGCCAGGACCCCTGTCTTGTCAGCGCTCCAGGCCAGCCCATTTTCTGCCAGGAGGATTTTTGTCTTCTTTGTGGCTGTTGCATCTGCAACAGCCAATTTCCCCACTGTGCGCCTGAAGTTCTAAAGGAGGTAAGAGAGTGTGTGCTCCACCAGGAAGCAGAAGCAAGCAGCCGCATGGACCTGGCCTATCTCCAGTATGTTCTTGAATGAGAGCATTGCTAGGATGTCCCAAACAAGCTCAATGGAGTTTACACAGTAAACTCTACTGAGGGCCACCGGGTCCAGGTGGACCAATTGGGCATCTTTGTAGGCATTAACTGCCCACTTAGATGCCCCCTTGCCATGTGTGAGCCCTGCCAATGCCTCACCAGACATTCAGAAGGTGCTGTTGATTTGATCCACAAGCTCCTACAAACAGGTGGAGACAGAAACAGCTGCTTTGCCACATGAGTGGCATAATTTTCATAGAATGTGGCAGGGACCAAGACTTGACGGATTTCACCGCCTATGTTTTCTAAAAAAGATAAGAGTTTTGAATTTTTATTAATTTTGTTTTTTAGGTTACCTTTGCGTGTTTCCTCCTTGCCTGCAGCCTCTGCCAGTTTGGCCATTCTTGGTGCAAGCAGTTGGGCAGGTAATTCTATATCCTCTTTTCTTGTGCGCTTTGCAGGTTTTAGGTGAACATACATCTCAGGGTCGTCAACCCGGAAGGTTGGCGCAGAAAGATTGTACACCTTAAACTGGAGGCCCTCAACCACTATCTTATGAATGTTTAGTAAGTGCTTGATTGTCTTCTCAGGGGTGTCTGGTATTTTTTTCATAAGGGCCTTTGTAGACACCTTGTCTATTTTGTCCCCTTCAAGGATGGCAGACTTAACTCTTGCTTTGACCTTGTGGTCAATTTCTTTGATCTCTGCAATTGCAGAGTCAAGGTCCTTCAATAACTTCTCAAGTTCTCTCATTGATTTTTTACTAACTTTTCCATATATTTTTATAGCTTTCACCCCAATAAAATCTGTATTATTCTGATACTATTACCTCTTTGTTTATTCCTGTTTGTTTTCCCATTTACTAAATTATCCCATTTTTTACCCATTGTGTATATGTTTACGCTTAACTCAATATGTGTTGTTTGCTTTGTGTCAGCATTGCTTCCATAATCACCATATTATTTTTAGCACTTAAACAGCCCCTTGTGAAAATATTAACAACAATCTGTGTCATGCCCTGCCCCAAAGGGCAGGCTCTTTGAAAAATTATTATTTATCATTAGCTTTCAAATTGAATTTTTCATTATTTTTAATATTTGAAATTTTAAATTGAAGGTTAATATTTAAGTATTTTTAATTAATTACCTTGTTTTTCAAATTTATTTGCTTTTGAATTGTTGTCATTGTCTTTTGCTCTTTCTTCTGCTCTGTTGCTTGCTCTAACTTGTATATATATATCTACTTTAAAGTTAGATAATTTTACTCACTTACCTTTCAAAACCTCCCACTTACACCTTTGCCGCTCTCCAGTTTTACGTTGCTGATCTGCAACTTCTGTTGAGCTAAGCAGCTCTCCTTTCTCCAGGTTCTTCTTGTGGCTTCTCCAGTTGCTCCTTTTCTTGGCTGTTTGCCCTCCTGCCAATCTTTACAAGGACTGAGAAGGACAAGTCTATATAATAAAGAACTTGTGAATAGTAGGCTTTAAGCCAAGGTTTCTAAGTGATTTCTTCCTCTTCAACTTTACAATTTTTAAAACTTCAATTTTGTCAATTTTTAGAATTTTGTTTCTTTAAATCCATTTTCTTAGTTTAGCTTTTTCCTTTATTCAAATGGAACTTGTAAAACAACAAGCCTTAGGCTTGTTGTATCCATTTTTCTCCTTAAGGAGTCTTTCAATAGTTATATGTTCCAATTCGCAGATGGAGAATATCCTACTATCAATATTCCTTTAGTTACAAATTGTTCACTATTGAACACTTTATTCTATCTTCTTTGCTTAGGGTTTTTAAACTCTATTACTCCATTTGTTACGCAATATAGGTTTTTAGCGGGGTTTTGTAAGATCCTCTTACAGACAGTACCTACATTCTTATATCTTCTAAATTTGAGTCCCAACGCTTTGCATGCCTTAGTTTATAATCTTGCACCATTATGGGAAAGACCTTACAATCTGGTGATCAGCTAAATTTGAATTAGAAAATTATAGGTTAATTGTGTTTAGATAAAGTTGTTACTGGCCCAAATTCAAAACCTTAATGATAAAGTTTAAGCCAATCAGGAGCCAAGTGATAAAGTGATTGTTGTGACATAAAGGGTCACCCAATAACTCTTTGATACATGTGCGCTAATTAATATGATTGGATTAAAGTTTATCATTAAGGTTTTGAATTTGGATCAGTAACAACTTTATCTAAATACAATTTACCTATAATTTCTAATTCAAATTTAGCTGATCACCAAATTGTTGTTGATATTTTCACAAGGGGCTGTTTAAGTGCTAAAAATAACTGTGTTCTGGATCTAGATATACAGCATAGTAAACATATGATTTTATAGAAATAAACTGAATATACAGAATAAAGCCAACTATAAACAAAGAGAAAATGAACAGTTGAAATTCAGAATAAAGATAATATAAATATAAAATGTTTGGCAACAGGGGGTTTATTAGGGCGGGGAAGAGTGATGCCTAGGAGGCAGAATAGTGCAGGAAGAAAGACGTAGAGGCAGTGCTGGCCTGGGGGTCTGTGATTGGGTGGGTGGTGCTGGCAGGTGGGGGTAGTGGTGGCAGGGGTAGGGGTAAGAGGATTGCGCATGATGGCCACCATATAATGCTCATTATATTCCTCATCTGTCATTGGCTGGATGAGTTGATAGGCAACTGTGGCACAGGGTGGGAGGCGCTTGTCTTTCTGTGATTGGTTGCCCATATTCACATGGAAGACATTTTGGGCAAAAAAGTCAGCCACCAGTTGGTGACCAAAGAGAGAATTGTGGTCAAGGGCCCCAAGATAGAGGTCATTGAAAGCCTGAGGGCGGCACTCCCGTACTGTGTCTCCAATGTTGAAGAACACAACATCTGCCAGATGAATGTCAACGTGGCTGACGGGATAGACTGAGGCCTGGTGTCTGCATCCTTGGATGGCCTCAAGGGCGGTGGAGCTACCCTTCATCTGGTGGCTCAAGAAAACCCAATGCTTTGAATTTGAGCCATCCCAGGAGTCAAGCAATTCACCAAGGATTTGGCTGTACTTGTAGCCATTAGTGAAATCTGTATTTTTCTGATAGTAGACAAAACCCTTGGTTGAAACAGCCAGAAATGCACCAATAAACGTCCCCTTCTTGACCTTCTTCCTTCTATTCTTGGCGACAGCTTTTCCTTGCTCACTAAAATTGTCAAACACAATTGATAACTTGTAGTACAAGACAAACATGACATCATCTGACAAACTTGTCAGGCATTGGACCAGGGTGAATTTGATTGCCTGATCATAAGGGGAATCCTTGGCGTCATCCCATTGGTTGCTGGCAACATTGATAATAACCCGGGCTGAAGCCACCTTCCTGTACATCCAGAGCTGCACCATGCGCTCAGACACCCAAATGCCATGGTGTGCAAGTTGCTTCCAGACCTGGGTCAAGGGAAGCTTGGGGTCCAGCTGCAAGAGATCAAGCATAATTGGGTATGCCTCATTGATTTGGGACTCAGGGGCCTTCTTGGGCTTCTTGGCTGTCCTGATTGGATTCCCCTTATTCATTAAGTTATTGAACTCCCACATTATGGTGACTTGGGTAAATTGCAATTGGCTAGCAATCTGTTCCCAAGACAGACCCTGCAGGTTCAGTGCCGCACTTTCCTGAAGAATTTGGGCAGTAATTATTCTGTGTTTGAGGTGTTGAACCAGGGGAGCTGAAGCCTGATTGGCTGTAGAGGGGCAGGTTGGCTTGTGATGAGAAGTTGTTCCAAATCAAGGTTGCCATCCTTATTGGTTGATTGACGGAAATTTTGTGTGGGGGTGGGTACAGGGGCAGAGCTAGACACTAGGTGACAGTTGAACAAGTCAAAGCCATATGGGTTGGGGGTCAGGTACAGGTCAGCTTGCTTGTTATCTGCCTCAAATGTTTGGATGTAAACAGGTGCCTCCACGTCCTGAGCCTTGCCTCCATTGAAGCTGGCTTGGCTGCTGGCGCCATTGAAAATGTTGTTGTTGTTGAAAACCATTGTAAAAAACCTAGGATAAAATCATTAAAAGAGGAAGTTTAAAATTTTATGATTTATTTTTATTTTAATCACTATTCCATATTTAGAAAGTTCTCAAAACCATTTTACACATATCAGGAGCCATTAAAATGATTAAAATGTCTCTGTTCTTAAATTGGATAGCTGTTGATTGGCTGTTAAACTTTTACTTTTTATTTTAGGCTGCTCATACTACACATCTTGTGTTACTTCACTTTGTTTTGTGCTTGTGGAATCTCACTTCCAGATTGCTCAATTTTTTTTAGTTCTTCTGTTAGTGCCTTGTATGAATACTGATTGGATTATAATATACTCTGGAACAGCATCCATCCATATCACTTGCTGTTTCAGTTTATTTTTTTGTGGTTTAAACAACACCGCTTGATATCTGCTATAATTTTGTATAATGGGCTAGTAAAATTTTGTTTTTGGTTTGGCAGTTCATTTATTAACCAAAAATATTTAAATTATTTGAATCCTGAATCTTGCATGACTTGGATTTTTTTTCAAATCTGAGGAATTTTTGGTTGCTGTCATAGCTTTTAAAACTACTATAGTTACCAGAGTCTGTGACCGTCTTCTGCCTGTAACTGTTTCCTGTTGGATATGGTCTCTGTGGTTTGGGGCCTGACCTGGTCCACCTTGCCAAATGCCTTTGTGGCAATGTGGAGCACATGCCCCATTTGTCACAGAGACTGGCTCAAAAAGGAGCACACACTTAAATAAAATTAATTTTCTAGATATAATTTTTTGCTTTTCTGTTTTAATAGAATTTTTATTTCTTTTTATTAGTATGAGTTTTCAAGTGAAAGTAACACTTAATAAAATAAGCCTGTTGAAAATAGGAGATATCTTTTTTGCAAATTAGCACGCCAGCTTCTGGTCAATCTAGCACCAGACCACTGGGTTCTCTAGTGCTAGATTGACCACAAGTCAGTGTGCCAATTTGCAAACAAAGACATCTCCTATTTTCAATAAGCTTATTTCATTAATTTAAACTGGGTGCAATAACTGAGGCGTATCTGGTCTGAGGCAAGCACAAAGACATCACATGTACAGCCATAGTTATTGGCTCTGTTGTTAGGATGTGTTCATTTTGGTATAAAAATAAAATAAAATTAAAACAGTTTATCAATATAATTTATTTATTTTGTTAAGTTTATACTTCTGGGAAGTATAATAAACAAAATAAGGGGAAAATTTAAGAAGAGAATGATACTTTATTGGATATGAATATAGGATAATATATAGGATCATGGGGATCCACATACTGTCCATGTATGTCATGGAGGTCATGGGGCTTATCTGAGTAATGTTCCTCTTGAGTCACGAGGCTTAATCAAGTTGTATTCCATTTAGGACCTGGATTGAGTGATCCCTGTCATAGATGGTTAACTGATAATGATGCCACCAGTTTATTGACTGGGCAATGAACCATTTGGTGAGCTGTTTGGTGATTTACTTGGGGCGTTAATTCCCTGAGAGGGAGTAATCAAAGATGTTGCGAAAATTTTAATTTTTATCTCTCCATATATAGCAGCATGAAACCTTTTAGTCACTACTGTTTATTTCAAATTAGATTTTTAGATTTATATATTAATTATTTTGGTTGTAAATGTGCACTGTTGATCATGAGTTTGGATAAATCTGATATTTTTATTGATTCTAATCCCAAAACAGACACTCAGAATATTTATTTCCTTTTTGTATTCTAGATTGCATTCTTAATTAGTACAAGTTGGTAACAGTATTATAGATTCATTCATGTGTTTTTATATTTGATATTTATGTTGTCTGTTTTTGTTGCTATTGGGGCTTGTTGTTGGATCAAGTTTGTAACTTTTGTGACTGAGTTTCATGTGTTCACCAAAAAGATAGTAAACATAGTAAATGTGTTCTGTGACTGAAACTCATGTGCTCTAGTGTTTGGTACACTTGTTGAATTGTTAAGCATTCATCCCCAGTTTGAATAGGTTGTTGTATGACTAAACATTTTTGCCAAATAGTGCACATTTTCTGTGAAATTATCTTCTATTTAGATCTATCAAGTTGAAATGAGTTTTGTGACTGAGTTCCTGCGTTCTAAATTGAATAATATATGTTTATCTTGACAGGTTTAAAAACTACTGTAATTGTAGCCATTGACTTTGCAATATACTGAAAAATCTACTGGGCAACCAAAGACCACAAAGCATAAGCAATCAACTGCTTTATCAATAAGGCAATTATAGCCAACTACAGAGCTCCAGACTACATCATCACCAATGAGCCAGGGAACTATCAGGACAGGTAGTAAATAACAACCTGAAAACAAAGAATATTAAACACTCCACAACCTCACCCTACAGGCCACAAGCCAACAGCAGAGTTGAACGCCTAAGCAGCAGCCTCGTCAAAACCCTTGAGAAAATAATGTATGGCAAAGCCAGAGACACATGGCCACTATATGTGAAACATGCAATATAGGTATCTTGGATACACACTAAACAAGGGACAGGCTACTCACCATTTGAATTAACATATGGATACAAACCAGAGATAGTCACCTGCAATAACCAACCCTATGTGAAGATTCCCTTGGGGAAACCCCCCACAGTGGAACAAGTTCCAGCACTACAACACATACGTCTCAAAGCCAAGATAGCAGAAAGCAAGAGAATTAAAGCACAAAAGGTGACTTCCACCAAAGAACCACTCCCAATCAACTCTCCTGCCTGGGTCCTCACTGGAAACAGAAAGAAACTAGATTTGTATACAAAGGACCTGGAATAATTATCAAATACAGACCAGACAGAAACACCTACCTAGTCAAATTCCAAGGTGCCAAGGACCCCATCACCAAGAAGTATCATCAGTCCTGCCTTTGCCTCAGCAAAGGGGAACACTCAACTTGGTTAGTACCTACCAGCAAACAACTCCAGGAACATCAGGCGGTAGCGTCATGACTAAGCCCCCTCCTGATGTACCAGAGTAACCCCTTAAGGGAGGGGAGTTTGGGAGATCTGGGTGTATGAGTATTCCAGCTCTTGCTGACACAAGTAACATCCAGTCATTGCCTGGTTTGGCGCCAATTCAATAAAAGGCTCAACATTTCCAAATTGGCAGCAAACCAATATCCCATGACCCGTCTAGATATCCAGCTATCCTAATCCAACTCACAAATGACCTCCAATATTTGATACTACTTAAGTCCCTGCCACAGTGCACACAATATATAAGCCTAAAATATTATCCAATAAAATTACTCTTTGTCTCTAAAACTATCTTCTAAGCTTCCCCATAATTTGTTCCTCACCATTATTATATAGTATCATGCTAAGCCAAATATTGTCCATGTATGTCATGACATTCATAAGGCTTTACAGGTATTGTTCTGCTTAGGATTCAAAATGGTTGATCCTGTACAACATGAGCACTTGATAATAGTGCCACCAATTGTCACAACATCTACAATTACTCCCTCTTGGGGAAGTAACTCCCCCAAGTGATCCCCTGATTAATCATTAAGTTGGTGGCACTCTTATCAGCTGCCCATTATATATGGGGACCAAACCTTTTGAGTCCTAAATAGGACATTACCTGGAAAAGCCCCATGGCTACCATAACATACATGGACAGTATTTGGCTTACAATGATACTATATAATCCCCAATATTCATATCAATAAATTATCACTCTCTTATTAATTTCCCTTATTTTGTTTTATTTACTTCCTAGAAGTATATACTCAACACAATTATTCATTGATTGGGGTGTTTCTTGAGGAATTGCTTTCCCAAGAGGGAGCAATTGTAGATAATGCAACAATGCTGAGCATCAATAAGGGTGAGCTCACTCTCAATCCAAGCCCCCAATTTAAGGTTGCAATAAATTCTTAATAGAAACCATAGAAATATATTTTTGTTGTAAAGTAGTCTTATACCCTGTTGAGGTAACCAAAATCTACCCAGCTTAAACTCTGATAGAAGGGAATCTGAATCTATTGTGATTTGATATAGACTCCTTGATATCTGATTCTATCTTAAGCTGAGTTGATTCTGTTCTCAGCTGAGGCTGTTTTGGTTATCTTGACAGGTTATAAAACTGCTGTGGTTCTAGTATAGATCTGGGCTCAATAAGAATCACTGGAAGATCTATGGCTGATCTAATTAGGGAGCTGGGTTTAAGATCCTCCCCCTTATTTCTAAATAAAATTTGCTGGATCAGCTGTAGATGCTTCTGTTTCTTGAGCTTGCGTTTAATAAGAATGAAGTAAAGCTCCAACATTGTTTGCTGTGTGTATGGCTTTTGTGTGCTTTCTATTTGATGATTCTTTATCCTTGGTATGCTTTTTTGGCGTCAAAAATTGTTGCAACTTGTCATAACTGTGCTGTTTTAGCAGAGTTACAAGGGGAAAGATATTTGGAAACTAGATAATATTCTTTATTGAGAGATAGTAATTCTATAGTCATTGTGAATCAATTGATAACAAGAACATGATTGTGTTGATCACACAGTTGGATGGTGAAGGGGTGGCTTGATCCTGGTAACAAGTCAAGCACCAAAACAAGTTATCCACTGCAGAGGATCATCATTTGTTCATGTTGATGGATTTGGTAATTCAAATTGACTTCCTAGCTTGGCTATGGGTCACTGGAAATCCTTGATAATTTAAAAAAAATTGGCTATGGGTCACTGGAAAATTGGATCATGAGTCACAAATCTTCTTGGTTGGAACCTTGCTGGCAGGCCAAGCCTTCTTTTTGACACACACCCCCAAATGAAGGCCGGCCTCCTCTAGGGGTAGGTTGTCAGGGAGGTCATCAGGAGCCCGGGAGCCATACTGTACTAGCTACTGTTTGGTGGCAGGTAAGACAGTTTTGCATTGTTTCTGTCTTGCCTTGCAGGGTCTCAGGCAATCATGATGGATATCTTTGTCTTGTTTACGCTTTCTGATTCCTTGCACAATGTAAATGTTGTTTTTGTTTACCTTTAAGATAATGACAGGGCCCACTTTTTCTAGCTGTAGTTTACTTTTGTTGGTTTTCATGACCCAGACTTTGTTGCCGGCCTCATGCCTGTTTTGGATGGGGACAAAGGTCTTTTTTAGAAGCTTGTCTTCTCTTTCTGATTGGTTGCTATTGGCCTGTATGACCTGGGAATCTGAGTGGGGTGGAACTTTGCTTGGCATTTCCAGCTTGGGTCCTGACAATGCTTGGATGATATTGGGCTGTGTGCCATATCCTAACTTGAAGGTGATTTTCCCATTGGATCTGTTCAAAAAGGTTTGGCATACAAGCAATGCAGTTGGTAGCTGCTTGTACCAGTCCTCAGGTCTCCTGGCAGTGATATTGGCCAAGGCTTGCAAGAGGCTACCATTCAGCCGCTCTACGTGTCCATTGGCCTGAGGATGGTGAGGTGTTGTCACCCTGTGCTGGACCCCATTCTTGGTGAGTTATATTCTGGTATCTTTGGAGGTCAATTCTTTGCCTCCATTGGTTATCAGGAGCTCTGGCTTTCCAAACTTGCTGATGATTTCTTTCCCTATGAATTGCCGCATGTCATTGCCTGTATATGTTTTAACTGCTTATGCCACTGGCCATTGCGTGGCAAAGTCTATTGCAATAATGATGTACTTCTTTTTGTTATGTCTCCCTGGCATGGGACCCACAATGTCTAGGGTCCACACCTTGAAGGGTAGTTGCGTGCAAGTAGGTAGTACTGATTTAGGTGGGGTATTGCTCTTTGCAACTTTCTCACATACTTTGCATTGTTCCAAGTCTTCCTAGACGTCCCGGTACAGAGTTGGCCACCATGCTTTTTATTTGAGGAATTCATAGAGGTTGCAGCTCTTTGTGTGCCCTAGGTCTCTATGGTAATGTAAGATTGTGTCAACTTGCTGATGTGTGGGAATATAAGGGATGGTGGTTCCGTCAGTCATTTTCTAATGTAAGGTTTCATATATGTCCGCAAATAAGTGCTTGTTCTTAATGACTGGTTCTTTTGTTATGTCTGTGGTGCCAGGGGGAAAGCCTTTGTCCTTTTTCCAAAGCACCAGGAGAGGCCAGTCTGGGTTGAGCCTGTTCTTGCCTCTTGTGGCTCTGATGTATAGGCGCAAGAGTGTGTCTGCCATGTTGAGTTCTGGACTAGGATTATATTGTACAAGCATATTAAACCTCTCCAGGAGTTCCATCCAGCAGGCTTGACGGTAGGATAGGTTGTTTGGGTTTTGAAGTATATAAGTGACTTGTGGTCAGTCAATGCCGTGAATGTTACGGTAGAAAATCAAATGGAAGGAATAGTGCGCCCTTGTAAAACCCAAAATCAGCAAAGAACTGCAGCCAAACCCCTAAAAGAAATTGACGACTTAAATGCTGTCATAGACAAAAAAATGGGTCAAAGCTGGGGTTGCCCAAATAGTCCTCAAAAATCTGGACCTGTCATATTTTTCCCCAAATAATTATGACAAGAAAATTATGTGTTATACACTATTTGGGGATGGCAGCGCTCGACCTGCTGGTTGCAATATTTTTTGAATTATGACGTCATTGACTTGAATTCCAACACAGGACCATCAACTGCTGAAAATATTCTTGCCAGCCAATCAGAAGCCGCGGAATCCCCTCCTGCCCCATCCTAAACTCCCTTAAGACTTTCCCATCCCCCCTCTAGAAACTTGTTTCTAGATAGCTTAATTTTCCTCAGAAATAAAAGAAAGTTTATCCCAAAATGATGGCCTATCTGGGGCTGTTTGCCCCTGTCCTTGGAAGACTAGCCTTTGTGGCCGTCAAGGTTGCCGTCAACTCCATGGCTGCAACTTGGCCCGCTCTTTACATGCCAATGCCTTCCAAATCTTTCTCAAATTTTCCTTTACAAGAAATTTGCTTGTTGACAATTTTAACCTCAATCTTCTGCTACACCACCATTGGATCCAAGATGTTGAACCTGTCCTCCCAATTTGGCCTCCTGCTTGTCAAGCAACTCACAATTTGTTTATTATATCCTCATTGTATTTCCTTGAATCACGCAGCTTACCATTTCACTCTAACAGTGAACTCCTTCTGTTGTTCTAGGTAGCAATGCCATTTGACCAAGCAGTGTACAATCACCAACAACCCTTTGTTTTGTATAGGGTATCTGCACTTGCTGTCTGTCAGTTTTTGTGATTTGTAGGCTATGGGCAGGAAGTCACTATCATTGTTTTTGATTTTTAGTACTCCCCCAATAGATGTGTCTGCAGTGTCTGTCTGCATTTGATATTCCCCATCATGTTTGGGGTATTGGAGAATGGATGCTGTTTTAAGCTTCTCCTTAAGATGTCTGAAACAATAGTCACATTGGGGGGTCCATACAAACTTATATTTGGTGCCATTTATGGCGGATAGGGGTGCAGTCAGGACGCCACAGTTGGGTATGAAGCGGCGTACATAGGCCACCATCCCCAAGGTGTGGAGTTCCGGCTTATCCTTGGGTGATGGCATCTTGCAGATGGCCTGGATTTTCTGGTTATTAGGTTTAATGCCATCCTTTGAGACTACGTGTCCCAAGAAGGGTAACTGCTTGCGGAAGAACTGGCACTTGGAGGGTTTGGCCAACAGTTTGTGTTGTGCCAGGATAGCAAAGACTGCCTCTAGGTCTTTGTGGTGCTGTTTCACCAAGGGGCTGTAGACGATGATGTTGTCTAGGTAGACTAAGGCATGCTTGCCTATGTGCGGGGCAAACACCTCGTTCATGAAGATCACAAAAGTTGATGGGGCGTTTATCATTCTGAAGTTGAGTACAACACACTTGTATGATCTGTAATTAGTCAAACGGCTGTTTTAGGAATATCTTCTTCCTTGATGCGGATCTGGTTGAAGCCAGCAGTTAGGGCAATCTTGGAGAAGACTGTGGCACCGCCCAAGGCATCAAAGAGGTTGTCAATGAGTGGCAGTGGGTAAAAATTCTTGATAGTAACTTTGTTTAGGGCTTGGTAGTCTGTGACTAAGGGTAGGGTACCATCTTTCTTTGCTACAAAGAATTTGGCAGCACCAAAAGGAGACTGTGAGGGGCAGATAAGTCCTTTTTCTAACACTTCCTTGAGGTAAGCACATAGGGTGTTGTCTTTGTTTGGGGTCAGGCAGTAGATGGGTCACATCTTAGGTACAGCTCCCTTGAGTTGGATGGAGTGTTGGATGTGTTTCTCTGGGGGTAACCCAGGTAGAGCCTATTTGAAGATTTCTGGATGGTGGGCTACAATTTTGTGATCCTGAGGTGTGGAGGTATCCTGGTGTTCTTTGAAGTGTATGATCTTGTACTGACAGGAGTCCCAGTCAATTGCCTTGAGTAATCCTGTTTGTCCAGGGTCTCCGTGATGTGCACAAAGACGTGGTTGTGTAGGAGTTGGTCCACTGAGTTGGGGTAGACCTGGTGATTGATGCCTTCACATTTGATGGTCAGTACTGAGGTCGCCCAGTCTATGTGGGGGTGGTTCCTTTGCAACTAGTCCAGCCCCAACACAATATCAAACTTGAGAAAATCAATGACGGGACCCTGGATGGTAGAATGTAGGTTCTCTAGCATGACAGAGAAGAGGGCAGTTTACCTTGTCACAGTGATGTGATGTTCATCAGCTAAAACCATGTTTTTAATCTGCAAAGGATTAGTGGTAAGCTTGAACTTATCTACAAAGCTGCTGTTGACTAGGGTTTGATCTGCACCAGATTCCAGGAGCGCAGAGCCTGTGTAACTGTGAAAGCGGAAAGGGTAAGACATCAGTTTATTAGGATGTCTGGTGATGGTGTAAAGTAACAGGTCTTCTGAGGGCACTTGGATCATTGGACACTGTTCTACGTCCTTGGGTTGGTATTCATTGTTGGGCAAGTCAGGAGTTATGGGGGAGAGCTTGGCTTGCTTAGTGCTCTCCCTGGACTTTTCCCTCATCTTGGTTGTCTTATGTGGCAGTGATATGGAAATGGGTGTAGTTTGATTGGCCATTATTCTCGTTTTCATGCCCATTTGAACCTGCAGGTTTGTGATTTGAACTGTTGTTATTGTTCCCAGGAGGTGGTCAGTTGGAGCGTCCAGCTGGATGAGAATCTTTGGGCCACTCTTGCTTTCCAGTTTGTGCCTTGTGGAGAGCGTTGGACGTTTGTTCGGCTTTCTCTGCCTCGCAATACAGACTTTGCAAGTTGGTTACTTGGTCCAGTTTTACATGTCTCATTACATGCAACTTGAGTGTGTCGTAGTACATGAGGTGGGTAGCTGGAGTGTCAAAAGCCATATCTGAGGGGGAACATAGTTGGAGCTCCTTGTAAGCAGGGGTGAGCTCCTTCACTGTACCAGTCTGGGTTAGGTTTTTCACTTGATGTATAATCTTAAGTGCAGTGTCCTTTAGCAAAAATCTTGCCAAGAAGTTCTGTTTGAAAGTGTCCCAATCCTTCTCGGTGTGCTCTTCATGCCACTTGTTGCACCAGGTGCCAGTGTCATGAGTCAGCCGGATGGAGATCTCTGCAATCCAAAATTGTTGTGGGCATTCCATTTTGGCCAGATTGCTTTGGGCAGATTGGATCCATGCTGTGGCGTTATTGTTGTTGGCTCCAGCAAAAGGCTCCAATGCAGCGCTTCAAAGTCTCTAAGCTACATAGACTGGCATGGTGCCTTTTTTGGTTGCTTGGGGCATGGCGTCAGGTGCTTTGAAAAACCCTTGCGCTGACAAGGTGTTGAAGGCAGGGAGCGGGATCACCGTGTTCTGGTACAGTACAAAACCATCAGGTATCTTGGCACCTGGTGTGTACAGCGTCCAGTCTAGCGGGAGACCAGACATGATTCTATCAAGGATTTGTTGGCCGCGGCAAGTATGGGCAACAGGCGGAATTTCGGGGAATAAAAGTAGGATGAAAAACCTACTTCTGCTACCAATGTTGTAACTGTGCTGTTTTAGCAGAGTTACAAGGGGAAAGATATTTGGAAATAGATAATATTCTTTATTGAGAGATAGTAATTATATAGTCATTGTGAATCAATGGATAACAGGAACATGATTGTGTTGATCACCCGGTTGGATGGTGAAGGGGGAGGCTTGATCCTGGTAATGAGTCAAGCGCCAAAATGTGGTGTCCACCATAGAGGATCATCATTTGTTCATGTTGATGGATTTGGTAATTCAAGTTGACTTCCTAGCTTGGCTACGGGTCACTGGAAAATTGGATTGCAGGTCACAAATCCACTTGGTTGGAACCTTGCTGGTGGGTCCAGCCTGCTGTTTTGACAAACCAAACTAATTAGAGTTCAGTATTTGATTGGGGAAGACAACAGTCCAATAGGAAGGACAGAAATGAATAGAATAAGGTATTGTTTATTGTAGATTATCATGATTAATATACTATATGGGGAAATCCACAAAGCCACAGGGGGTGGCATAGTGGTGATTTCCATGTAAGGTTTGAAGCCAAGGACTAACTTGTAAGGGGATCAGCAAGTTGAATCGGCAGCGCTCCTAATTAGGAGAAAGTGCCTGCAGTTCGATATTGTCATCAGATTGGTCCATGCTGTCAGATGTCAAGGGGCGGCTCATTGAGCGCCCCCTGTGTATTGTAAGATACATCAGCAGGCGAGGAGGGAAACTTGGTTGAAACACAATGTACATCCAAGCGCTGTTTGGAATCTGGGATATCTATGCACAAGTTTGATTTAGTCAGCAGCTGTATCTTATTGGCTTCGAGTGTGGCTATGTTTTTACTGGTGTTTGATGTATCACATTAAAATTATCAATAGCTCTTTGTCCACTGATGTTACTTAAAAGACTTGCACCAGTTGTTTCACTCTATGTGCGACCTTAGTTTGCTCTGATCGGGCTTTGGTTTTTCCATCTCAGCAGCTCTGAAAAGTACAGTATATCGGTGTAGATTTGTATGATCCAGGTGATTTTTATCAAGCCATTATCTCCTAGTTTACATGCTGTTCCAAAGTATTGATGAGGAAAGGGGGTGTGGGGTTTCTGTCTGCCAGTCCCCAAGTGTGTCCTGGATCGTAGCCAGGGACCAGCTGGAAGGGGTTGTCATTCTCTAGTAAGGGGAAAATGTATCTCAGAAATATGTATAGGGGTCAAAATGGGCTTTTGTTCCTCCCAGAAGGAAGATTCCCTTAGAAACCTTTCTGGTATACAGCCCGGGGGTCAAGGAAACAATATGGATTTGCCAATACTTGAAGTCCTCCAACAATATCTTGGACTTCTTGTACTGTGTGGACTCCTGCACCTAAGTCTTGGACGTCTGCCCCCTTAGACTTGAACTCCTGCTCCTCAAATGTGGACTCTGGCTCCTTGGAATCAAACTTTCGCGCCACACTTAGGAACCAGCTCTTTATTCTTGGGCTCATGCTCTGTTATCTTGGGCTTCAGCTCTAGCAAGCTCCTGCTGGTAATCAAAAGGCTTCCAAAACCTCTTGGCAGAAACTCAGAGACCCAGAAGTGTCCTCTCAAAGACCTGGAACGACCTGCAAAAAGACCGTCAAAAGACCCCATAACTTTCCAGCCAGCCACCTTCTTATAGTGTCCTTTTCCCAACGGTTCTGCCTTCAAAATGGCTTTCTTCAGAAGCTTAAACCATTGCCACTCACTTTTCCTATAATAGCTTAAGCTTACTACTTACTTTCTCAAAAGCTTAAAGTATTAATATACTATTTCCTCGCTTATACTTTAAGCTTTTGGCTTCCAACCAATCATTTTCATCAGAAAACCTGCCAGAACTCAACCAATGAATGCAGAGCGCGGAAATAGACCATTTCTGAAGTTCCACCGGGATCAACTATGAAACTCATTTCCACAGCTCAAACCGTTCAGATCGACAACTCTTCGCGCACCAAAGTGTTAACCAGTTCATTATTCCGGCATCATTTCTTCATGCATTCAACCCAAACCCATTTAAATAGTAGAATACTGTTTAAATTGTTCTTTCTGGACCTCTTCAACGTTTCCCCCCATATATTTACAAATATAGTAAAATCTAAGGAAAACGTCCTACCAAAACAACCTTGTTCCCACTCTCATAGCAACATACCTTCGTCTATCCTAGGGAACTTAATAAATAAATATCTTACCCAAACTTCTATCCACTTCCTTCTTGATTTTATACTAAACCAAGGCAAAATATTCCACATCTTCTCACTTTGGCAGATTAATTTGGCAAAATCTTGGCTCATTTCTCTGGACCACTGGTTCTTCACCATCATCTTCTGGTCCTCCAGCCAGCTTTCTTCAACAACAGTTACTAAACTTTCACTTGGCCAACATAGGCCCAGCCTGCAAACCACCAAACATGTGGATCATCACAGGGGGTCAGTTCTG
>QTSX02001120.1:0-27916 GCA_014839935.2 Entomophthora muscae | reverse complement strand
CTTTTTGGGGTGGGTTTGATGAAAGCTTGCTTGACAACTTTCAAAGATCAGTATCTGTTGAGAAACATGGGTTATTGCTGGTATGTTCAAAGCTACAGATAGATGTTATCCTTGCCAATGTACTCTACCTAATCCTATGCAAGAGCACTACAGACTACAATAGAATAGAACTTTGAAGATAATTACATTTATTGGGACTGGAGTATGATCTAGCCAGCAGCTGAAATCTATCCAGGTATAACCAAGAACTTTTTATCATCCTTTCAGGTGTCTGTATCTATATATACTGCAACAAACCTTGTTCTTGTCCTTTCAGACAGCTCTCAGTGGCTATCTTTGCAATAGGTCCATTTTTGCTGTCTATGCCTATCCTGATTGGCTGTCCTTGGCATGTGTGCTGCTACTGGCCTTTACTTGGCATAAATAGCAGCTCAGCTACAGTCTACACTCTTCTGGAGCTATCCTACTGGGGATTATTAATTGGCTGCATCTACCTGCGCCTCTGATGGCACTAGGATATCACCCTTCTTGTTGGTTGATGCTTAGGTATATTCCAAACCTTGTCTTTCCGTCTACAAGAATAGAAATGTTGGCATTCCTTTTGGATTTAATCAGTGATCCTTTTCTGGCTGGTGAGCCTTCTACTTATTAATATGACGGTTCAAATTAGATATTATGCGCTGTATAATAGCTGACTTGATCTAATATTGACCCAAGGATTATCCGCTATATATTGCTGACCCAGATCTATAAGAAACCAATTATACACTTTGTAATGCTTATCCAAACTCAGTATTTCCTAGCCATTTGCACATCACTTGTTTGATATATGCATATACGCCTTTCAGGCTGGGTGGGGCTGAGTTGATACAACGTCCAGAAGGATGAAATGAGAGATATACAATTGATGATCTAGTGATTACACAGCATGTAATCACTGATAATTGCTATAGCAGCTGGCAATTATATGCTGTATAATATTCATATCAATTATAATAAAGTAGTGATTATATGGTGTATAATCATTGCACTTAATAGAATGATAATCTAAATATAATATGGTGTGTAATTGATAAGATCTGCGTGCAATGATTAGCCTGATCATTTGTGGTCAATCATTCTAATCTCACAGTGTTCTTTCTGACTCTGTACAACTATCCCTTGGTCCAAGCAGAGTATTTGTCTACCTGGGCCACTTCTAGGGCTAGCTAGCCAGTAGATGGCTACTAGTTTATGGATATTATTGTTTCACTAATAAGAGCTACTCTAATACAATAGGCACAGGGCCTTTTATCTTAGATTGTTTGGCCTGACAGCCCAGTCTGTAAATTCCCTATCACTCCTGGCCTTGGATAGGACAGCATTCTCCCTCTGTACAAAAAAACACTCAAAGTCACGCCAAACCACTTAACTTGCTCAAAGATTTGGCCCACACTGTGGATGAAAGATTTGTAGTGTCGTACTCTGTGGATTCTCCAGCATTCACTGCCCCATCCATGGATGAAACCCTGATTAATTTGGACTGTTTACTATCCTGGTGTCAACTGCTACTGACAAGTATTAGAACTGCCCAATCAAACTGCTCCACGGTGTTTCCCTTAGAGTCAAATGGTTTCCAAATGTCTGGAGTCAACTCCAGCCAATCAGATGGGACTGCGGAAATTAGTATGAAACTCTCCAGTCCTTCTAGTTCAGACCATCAAAATTTATCTATCAACCAATTGGGTTCAAGACATAAAGTCATGTGACTTATCCCCCCTACAACACACTCCTTTTAACACAGCAAGGGGACTTTCAGTCCCCTGCTTGTCAATTCTCTAGTTAATTAAACTTTGGAACTCTGTTGCTATATTATTTTCAAATTTTGGTTGTTTGAAGCTCTACACTGGAGTTTCTTATCCTCTTTGACTTTAAAGTGTTAGTATTAGTTATAAATAAACCTTACCTTCATTAGGCCCAGTTCAAACCTGGCTGCTTCTATGTATCACTAGGTGAAGCATTAGACCTTAGTTGTCTTTGAAGCTTCTTTACTCTTTCAAGATTCATGTTTGAACTTAAAATTAAGTTAATAATCATTATAAATCTTACTTTTAACTTGACTTTTACTTGTATATTTTTGTTTTTTAACCTGCTTTTGTTCCTGCTCTTGCCAAAGTCAACTGAGACCACTCCCAAGCCCACCACTGCTATCTAGCTTGTTTGTTTTGGTTTCTTCTTGTGGCTACTTCAGCCAAATTAAATCTTATAAATTTAAGACCCAGAAATCATACCTAGAGGCTCCAAATTTCCTGGAGATTTAAGAAATGATACTCCAAGCTCTTAAGTTTGTTGAATTTTCTTTGGCCCCCTTTCTGCTGCTTCTTTGGACAATCTCCCCCAATTTATGGTACCACCTTTTCTCTTTGGCTTGCCTCGTGGGTGACAATTCCTCTAGTCTCCTGCACCTTCCCAGCAACCTTCTCATCTCTGGTGAGGCTCTAGCCAAGAGTCTGACTTGTGATGACCTGTACTTACAAGCTGCTAACCACACCTCACTAGCTCGCTCCCATAATTGATGAGTCACTGGTGTCTTCTCCCCGCAGTCTGGAGAATGATGACTTGGTGCCTTTTCAAGCGCCTGCAATATCACCTCCATTTCCCACTTGTACACCTTGATTACTCACAGGATTAGCACTGATGGGATTGAACATGTATTTCCCTCAATTGACCCCTGTATCCTCTCTTTGGCCCCCTCTCAGAGCAGCTGTCCCAGTTCTCTACTGGGTGGCATCCTGGTGGTTTGTCTTACCGGGATGGGAGCCAAACTTAGTTAGTTTAGCCCCTCTCTCTCACACAGTCCATGGTGAACTTTTCTAGAAGTGTTTCATATTATGGCCCATATGAATTCCCTTGTTCTAGGATACAGTAGTTTTTAAATCTGAATTATTTTTGCTTGTTGCCATAGCTTTTAAAACACTGTATAATTAAAGCTTATAATAGTAATTATTATGAGAAGTATGTTTGAGGTGGTTGTTGAGGTGGACTAATTAATTGCATAATATCTGCATGTTTTGCTCATTAATTGGGAATAGGAATTTTGTTAATGCCAGGATATTATTTAATCATTGATTCATTGATTCCATAGCCTTGCAGCCCACATTATTTTGTTGAAACCATTCCTAAGAGTAGTTAACTGCTGACCTGTGTTAATTGGTTTAATCTGTTAACTAGTCAATATACAGAAACCCTGACACATGTACTTGGACAAAACATGTCACTTAGAATACCTGGAGTGGGCTTATAGATACAAAGAATTATAATGAATATTAGTATAAATTCAATATCATGTACTTAAAGTTAATAAAAATTAAATAATTATATTTAATGATATAACTATTCAGTCTTATTAAAATTAAAGCATATATGTATTTTTGGGGATGGTATTTTTATTGGTATAAAAAGGGTTGGGATAAGCACAAGGAAAACATGGCAAAATCAGAAGCACTGATCAATCAGTTGGACGCGGTGGTGGCCAAGATTAAGGAGTTTAATCAAAAAGTGAAGGACAAGCTCAAAAAGGTGATGCTAGAAGGTGATAAACTGAAAAAACTTATGATAAAGGCGTTAAAAGACAAGATACCAAATATAACAGACAAACCCGTGGCCAGGCTCCTAAACATTCAGAAAGATGTTCTTGCTGACCTACAGTTCAAGCCACAGGGGTTTGCGGCTGAGAAGGTGTGGGAAAATAATCCAGAGATGTTTGAGCAACTAAAAAGTGAGAAAAAACATAAACCAACAAAAGATGACCAGAAACCTGCAAATGAGAAGACCCAAGGAGCAGCCTCTGTCAAGGGGGCAACAGGTAAGGATATAGAAGAAGGTAAGAAAATAAAATATTAAATAAATAAAAAGATTATAATAACTTTTTTATTTAAAGGTGAGCACAAAGCCGTACTACAGCAATTCCTGAAACCACATGTGACCAAGACCTTTTACAGCAACTATATTTCCCATATTAGCTGTCAGCTGGTTCTGACGCCAGCTGTCTAATCCAAAATGTTAGAAAAATTAACTAAAATGTACCCTATCAACCCAACACAACTTCCAGAGCTCTAAAAACCCAGACAGCACTGAACAATGGGTTGCAGCTTTGGCCGTGGTCCCAAAGATCCACCTTGACCAGTAGGTTCTGCCCCCTAAATTTTGAAAGCTATTTTTCCTCCTTGTCTGGGACTTCATCAACACTATGCTGTATCACAACTTACCTGAAATAGAGAGAGGACAAGAAGAAGTCTGGTTCTGTTTCCTGCCCAAGTACACAGTATTGCATGTTCTAAAAATTTTAAAGAAAAAGTATCCAACCTTACCAATAGTTTGTCTGTCATCAAACACCTTGTTGTGGGTGTCTTTGGAGACTTTGGGGGCTCCTGGTGCTCCAATCAGACTGGCATCCCACTGACCCTGGAAAAAACCTTTTCAATAACCTCCCTAAAAAATATAATAAGTACCCTATTTCAAGGGTCTGGATGAACAAGCATTCTGGCTACTGCCAACCTAATTAACATCCAGCCATCACCCAATTTAGTCCCCTTCCAATATACCGTTTGACATACCAAGAATGGTAACCAAGCAATATCACCTGACTGTCCAAGTATCCGGTGGCTTGAACCCATCTAGCACAAGACCAACCCCTAGGTTCAATCCAACTAAATCCCTGCCACAGTCAAGGCTATATAAGTCTAAAGTATTATCTAATAAAATATACTTCTCTTCTCTCTTAATTCCATATTTGAAGCTTCCTCAAAAGGCGCTCCTTATCACTGATAGCAGCTACAGTTTTTTGACCACGCCCATGAAAGAGAAAATGACTGACCACAACCTGCCCACCTTTGCTTGCGTACTCATCCAGGCCACATCCCAAGAGACCTGGAAAATTTACTTCTGCGCCCATTATATCAACAAAGATATACCTAGTGGATGCACTGTATTCAAAGGTCTGGTCATGCCCAAAGCATGTGCCAAGATTATTCAATACAGTTGCTCTCTTCAATCACAAATAAACACAAAACCATCTATCACAGGTGAATTTACTAACACCAAGTACATTGGTATCAACAAGTTCTTTGGTAAAAACAAAGAAAACTTCATCAACTGGCTAGACCACTCAGCTGCTAAACTCTGCGCCAGCCGCATCCCCCATGAAAAATGGGTCCAGGAAGCCAGCAAGCGCCTGTACAAGGCTGCAGCTAACTGGTTTGCAACCTGGGCTGGCTCACAAACCAACAACCAGCTTGAAAACTTGAAAGAGTTCAAAGCAGACACCACACACAATTTCTGCGTCACTGAATCCCTCCAAGACATTGCAATACAGCTCAGTGATCTTCCTCAAAAGACCACTATTGCAGCTTACGCTAACAAATTCAAGGAAATACACTGTAAAATTCAAACCCCAGCACAAGCTGACAACGTACACACTAGAGCCTCATTTATCAACAGAATGAAACCCTCTGTTGCTGTCCTCATCCGCCCAGAGGCTAACACCTCCATGCCTGCGCTCATTGCATAAGCCAAGTGCACTGAAAAACGCGCAAGCATGGAATATGCTGCATGCAACGGCAATTGCTCCACAAACAGCAATGGCAGAGAAAACTCCAATGACAACAAACTCCAAAATACCAAGCATAACAATGGAAACTCCAATTGCAACAATGGCAATTGCAGTCAAAGTGCAAACCGCTCCCGTCCCAAGAAAGAGGACACTGCTGAAGTTAACAACGCTGAAGTAGCAACCCAATATGAATCTGATCCCACATTCTCTGACCTCAAAGGTCTCAAAACAGAGAAACAGGTAAAAGAGGAGGGGGAACAGGATTAAGTGCCCCTGTCTTCCCCCAACTTGACAAGAAAATGGTACCAAGGCACAAACTTTGCTGCTTGCAATCCCTGTATCCCACAATCCTCCATTTTTATGAACATAAAAATTAAAGATTACTCACAACTTCTTGTCTACCCATGCACTTACAAATCACATACACATAAATTTTTATTTGACTCTGGTTCACAACACACTATGGTTAGCAAACCTTTTGTAACCAAGTACAAAATACCAGTTGTCAAATCCAACTTTAAATACGCCAGAATGGTAGACAAATCAAAGGTTCTACTTGAAGGCAAAACAACTCCCTTCAGAATTGACCTCCAAGGCATACAAACGTCCATCAAAGGACTTGTCATGAACAACATAAACTACAACATTGTAGCAGGCATGGACTGGTTCACCTGAGTGAACCCCAGCATATGTTGGAAAACAAAAACCATGACCATCAAACTCAACAGAGTCAACTTCAACATCCTCAAAGAACCAAATGACCTCATTCTAAGAGACAAAGTATTTGTCCAAGTCATAAACCAAGATGACTCAGAACATCTAACCAACAATAGTACCCTCCACATAATGAGGTACACTGAGTTCAACAACATACAAACACAAAAGATCCAATGCCCAGAACTCGCGGCACTCCTAAATGAATACGCTCACATATTCAAGGAAGAACTCATAGAATTACCCCCCAAACAGGAGGCAAAACATGGCATCAACTTATGCAAGGCCATTCCTAAACCTGCACCCCTCTACAGACTCTCCCCCATGGAGACAGAAACCCTCAAAACCCATATTGAGGACAACCAAGCAAAAGGATTCATTCGCCTGTCTGAATCCCCATGGGGGGCAGCAGTATTCTTCATAAAGAAGAAAGAAGGATCTCTTTGCTTAGTTACTGACTAAAGAGCACTAAACACAAGTACAGTAAAAAAATAAATACCCACTTCCTCTCATAGAAGACCTATTTGCAAGACTCTCCAGAGAAAAATTCTTCAAAAATTGACCTCACATCTGGTTATAACCAAGTTGAAGTTAAAAAGAAAGACATACCAATGACCGTGTTCCACACACAATTTGGGTTGTTTGAATGTAAAGTAATGAATTTTGGGATGACAAATGCCCCAGCAAAATTTGTCACCATGATGAACCAGGCGCTAAACAGACTCTCAAACACATTATGTTACCTTAACAATATCATCATATTCTCAAGAACAAAAGAGGAACACCTCACGCATGTCCGCAAGACACTCAATTGACTCACAAAGCACAAACTTTATGTAAAACCAAGTAAGTGCCAATTTATGGAAAAGGAACTCCTGTTCTTGGGCCACATTGTTTCTGACGGTGGCATCAAAGCAGATCCAGACAAAATAAAAGCCATAAATAACATGCAACACCCCACCTCCATTAAACAGGTTAGATGCTTTCTCGGTATGGTAGCTTACCTAAGGAAATACATCAAAGATGGCAGAAAACTAACTGCACCAATCAATGACTTAACCAAGGGTAATGCCAAAAAGAAATTCATCTGGACTCCAGAATGTGACAATAATTTCCAATTACTAAAACAAGATTTGATCAAAGCACCAATCTTACAATACCCTAACAATAATGGGTGCTATGAGCTCAAGTCAGATGCCAGCAACACTGCCATTGGCGTAGTCCTGCGCATCTTCCAGCCAGGGCAGCAAGACTTCCTTCCAGTATGTTACAAAAGCAGCAAACTAACTAATACTGAGAAGAGATACCCAATACATGATAAAGAATTGCTAGCAATATACCACGCTTGCAAGAAATGGAGATGTTACTTAGAAGGTCATTTGAACGTCTGAGTACTAACTGACCATAAATCCTTAATTTATTTCAAAACTCAGAACGCACTTGTGCGGCGCCAAGCCAAATGGATGTTCTTGCTGGAACAGCTTAACCTGGACATCCAATACAAAAAGGGGGCAGAGCTGGTCACAGCCAATGCTCTCTCTAGGCTATGCCAGCCAAGAGAGGATGACCCTGACCACCTGGACCCTGACTGGCCCAACCTATACAACATTGAGTACAAGAAAAAAGGAAAGGACTCCTCCACACATCAACTAACCCATGATACACTAGTAAGGAATGAAAAACATTTCCATATATCAAATGGCCTGGTATACTAAATCATCAAAGATAAACACATTTCATACATTCCACTCGCACAAAGAGTTGACACTATACTAAGACACCATCCTCTGCTAGGACACACAAAGGCTAACAACCTATACCTCACACTGAAAGAGATAGTATGGTGGCCAAACTTCAAACAGGATATAGTTGATGTTCTGAAAAAATGCACAGTGTGCAAGAAATACACCAGTACAAAGGCTCTTCAGCCAACGGTCAACCCAGTACCAGACCCTGAACTATTTAAGGTTTGGGGGCTGGACATAGTGGGGCCATTCCCAGAAACAAAAACAAACCAACATTTCCTAATTGTTTCTATCAACTTTGCCATACACTGGTCTATCTGCTGGGCAACAAAGGACCATAAAGCAGAAACCATCAACCAATTCTTTAACAAAGCAATCATAGTCAACTACAGCACTCCAGGCTACATCATAACTGATGGAGTAACCAAGTTAACAGGCCATGTAGTAAACAACAATCTAAAAACAAAGAACATCAAACACTCCACAACCTTGCCCTACAGGCCACAGGCTAACGGCAGAGTTGAATGCCTGAATGGCAGCCTTATCAGAACTCTGGAGAAAATAATGGATGACAAAGCCAAAGACACATGGCCGCTCTATTTGAAACATTCATTACTAGTATCCTGAGTCTGCACCAACCAAGGGACAGGCTATTCACCGTTTGAGCTAACCTACGGGTTCAAACCAGAAGTAATCACCTGCAACAAACAGCCCTACATAAAGATCCCCTGGGAAAACCTCCCACAGTAGAGCAAGCACCAAACCTACAACACATCCACCTCAAAGCTAAAATAGCTGAAATAAAGAAGCTCAAGACACAAAAGGTAACCTCCACAAAGGAACCACTTCCCATCAACTCCCCTGTCTGGATTCTAGCTGGCAACAGAAAGAAACTAGACTCAGTACACAGGGGACCAGGAAGAGTCATCAAATACAGACCAGAGCACAGCACTTACCTAGTAAACTTCCAAAGTGCCAAAAACCCAATCATCAAGAAAAATCACAGAACCCATCTCCGCCTCAGTAAAGGAGAGCACTCAACCAGACTTGTTCCAACTAGTAAACAGCTCCAGGAGCATCAGGCGGCAGCCGTGAAAACAAAGCCCCCTCCTGATGCACCAGAGTAACCCCTTAAGGGGGTGTGTGTCAAGGGTCTGGATGAACAAGAATTCTGGCTACTGCCAACCTACTTAACATCCAGCCATTGCCCAATTTAGTCCCCTTTCAATATACCATTTGACATACTGAGAATGGTAACCAAGCAATATCACCTGACTGTCCAAGTATCCAGTGGCTTGAACCCATCTAGCACAAGACTAACCCCTAGGTTTGATCCAACTAAATCCCTGCCACAGTCAAGGCTATATAAGTCTAATGTATTATCCAATAAAATATACTTCTCTTCTTTCTTAATTCCATATTTGAAGCTTCCCCAAAAGGTGCTCCTTATTACCTATATAAAAATATTCTTAGTTATCAGCCCTGTTTGCAGGGCAGAGAATTCACTTTATTGTTTACCTAGGTCTTGTTATAATGATGTGGATTAAAGAAGAGGCTTGCAACACATTTGACATAATAATTAAACTGGACAAAATTTGGCATTTACTAGATGGAAAAAGGATTGTGTCTGGGTACATCTCAATTGAGCCTTTTTTTTAAGATGCAGTTATTCTTGCCACCACCTATGAAATGTCAGCTCTATCATAAAAGATCCTCTTGTCCAATTGTATCACAGTGTTACCATACTCAAGCTGCTGCAAGCCATATAGTACATGAGTCATGGCAACATATGCTTTGGCAATAGAAATTGCTATTTTATTTCAAAGACAAGTCCTCAAATTCTACTGATTACAACTCAATAAAGCTCATTAAATCAAATTCAAAGCTCTTGTTACAACTGAACCAATGAGAGTTCAGTACTTGGAATTGAGGAAGACAACAGTCCAATAGAAAGGACAGAATAATAAGAATAAGTTATTGTTTATTTTAGAATATTGGGATTAATATACTATATGGGGAATGCCACAAGGGGGTGGCATAGTGGGAATTTCCATGTAAGGTTCAAAGACAAGGAATAACTTGTGCAGGAATCAGCAAGTCAAATTGGCAGCGCTCCTAATTAGGATGAGGTACCCGCCATTTGATGTTGCCATCAGATTAATCCATAACGTTGGATACATCAAGGGGCGGCTCATTGAGCGCCCCCTGTGTGTTATAAGATACGTTAGCAGGCAAGGCTGGAAGCTTAGTTGCAACACCCCCCCTTGCCCCCTGCTTGTTGTCAGACACCGGGACTGGAGTCTGTGGAAGGTCTGGGAAGGTCTTCACAAACAACGTTTGTGTGGGGATGGTGCGGCAGGGGCGCAAGCAATCATGGTGAAGCTTTTAGGTGTTCCCTTGGGCATCCTCAAGTTGATAGGTGTGGTTGTCATAGACTGCAGCTATCTTGAAGGGCCCTAGGTGGTTGGGTTCTAACTTGGTGGAATTGGGATTGAGGGTGTAGAAGGGTCACCTACGGCGTACCTAGCTTTGAGGTGCTTTGTCCCTCCTGCAATCTTCTTGTGTTCAATTTCCTGGGCTTTGGCACGCCATTGATCCAGAGATGGGGTTGTTGCTAAGGGAGGCTTGTCAGGGACCTTGTACCATAGTTTTCCCTGTTCAACTCCTGTCAGACTGTCAGGCGTCCCAAAGGCTAGGGTACTGGGGCTGAATCCCGTGCCCCGGTTGATCCTTGCTCAAAGGATGAGTAGAGCAGTGGGCAGGTGTTCAGTCCATGTGGTGTTGGGGTGCTCTTGCAAGAGCTTGGCAATCAGTTGAACCAGTGAGCCATTTAACTGTTCCAAGTGTATATTGGCTTGGGTATGGTAGGGGGTTGTAACTATACGTTGGAGTGCGTTCTTGGCGTGGTATGCTTTCATGACATGCCCAACTAGTTCAGGACCGCCATCTGTGATGAGACGCTTTGGTTGCCCAAAGCGGGCCACAATTTCTTTGCCAATAAAGCGGGTAATGGTGGTGGTGGTGTGGTTGGTTAGTTGTTGCCCAGGCCACTGGCCAACAAGGGAAGTAGTTGATGGCAGTGATAATGTAATTCTTTCCCAGTCTGTCTTTGGGGAGTGGCCCCACAAAGTTGAGGGCCCACTTTTTGAAGGGTTCCATGGCCTCAATGGGCAGGACAGACTTGGGGGTGCAGGTTTGGACATGTTCTTTTTGTACAAAACGCACGTTTTGAGGAGGTCCAAGATGTCTTGACACATGCGCGGCAACCAAACCTTATGTTTCATGATCTTGAAGAGGTTACATCCTCTGATGTGACCCAGGGTTAGGTGGTAGTGCATTATGGTGTCCCCTTGTTGCGTGGTGGGAATGTAAGGCGTCTTCTCACCTGTCTCTGCCTGGCGGCAGACGTTGCCAGCATCAGTGGTGAACTGGCTTTCATTGTCCTTCAACTTGGAGATGGTGACCAAGTTAAGGCCCTTGTAGCGGGTTGCCTCAGGGCGGAGGTAGAGTAAGGGCCAATCTAGATCTAAACCATTGTCCCTAGTGATGGACGCTACGTAGAGTCGCAAAAGAGCGTCAGCTGTGACAAGTTCCTTCCCAGGCTTGTACTCAATGTTTAACTGGTAAGGGGATAGGCGCTCCACCCATCCTTCTTGGAGGCATGTTAGGTGAGACTGTGTGTTGAAGTACTGAAGTGACTTGTGGTCTGTCAGAACACAGGGTGGAAAGGTAGCACCTTCCAGGTAACAGCACCACTTCTCAACGCAGTGTACAATGGCTAACAATTTTTTATCATGGATGGGGTAGCGTTGTTCTGAGTCAGTAAGTTTCCTGGACTCATAGGCCACAGGGAGAAAGACGCCATTGTCAGTTTCTACCCTTAGCACGCCCCCTATGGCCCTGTCAGAGGCATTGGTCTCTAGTTTGTACTGTCAGTTTTGATTGGGGAACTGCAGGACTGGTGCAGTTGTGAGCCTTTGCTTCAACGTCTCAAAGGCCCAATATCTGATGGGGGTCCAATGGAAGCGCTGCTTGGTATTGAGGAGCTTGGTAAGAGGTGCAATTAGTTCTCTACAATTGGGGATAAACTTGCGCACATAGGCAACCATGCCCAAGAAGGTACGCACCTGGCCCACATCAGTGGGAGGTGGCATGTTGGTAATTGCCTTGATTTTGGCAGGGTTGGGCTTTATCCCTTGAGCAGAGATGGTGTGCCCAAGAAATAATAGCTCCAACTTATGGAACTTGCATTTGGAGGGTTTAGCTTTTAGCTGGTCTTTTCAAAGGGTGTCAAGGACAGCACAGAGGTGTTGGAGGTGTGTGGTTTGATATTGACTGAAGACAATAATGTTGTCAAGGTACACAACCACACATTTTCCAATCAGGTCCTCAAATGCTTTGTTCATCAACATGGCAAAGGTGGAGGGAGCATTGGTCATTCCAAAGTTCATGACACAACACTCAAACAACCTGTAGCGTGTGCAGAAGGCAGTTTTTGCCTCATCCCCTGGTGCAATGCGGACCTGGTTGTACCCTGTGGTGAGATCAATCTTGCTAAAGATCTTTGCACCTGCAAGTGTATCAAACAGGTTGTCAATCAGCTGCAGGGGGTACTTGCTCTTAACTGTCACCTCATTTAGGGCGCGGTAGTCTGTGACCAGGCAAAGGGACCCGTCCTTCTTGGCTACAAAGAAGACCACCGCCCCATATGGAGAGAGCAAGGGGCGAATGAATCCCTTATCAAGCGCGTCCACAAGGTGCTGGCGGAGGGTTTCATCTTCCTTTGATGCAAGACGGTATAATGGTTGTGCTTTGGGTAAGGATTCTTGAAGTTGCACAGTGTGTTGGATCTCCCGGGGAGGAGGTAGTTGTTCAAGTGTCTCACTGAATACATCCTTGTACTCCTTGAGGAGGGCCGCAAGCGCTGGTAGTGATGATGACAAGGGGGAACCGCTGGTGGTTCAGCACAGATAACCTCAACTGAACATTGGTTGAAGTCTAGTTTTCCCCCCTTGAAATTGTATGAGACTGTCTCTGTCATTCTGACAAACACAGTATTGTGGAGTAACTTGCTCATTTCCACAGGGTAAATATGGAATCCCACCCCATTTCTGTTGAGGATGATGACAGAGGTATCACAGTCAATGTAGGGGTGGTTGTGTTGTAGCCAGTTGAGACCAGCAATCACATTGTGGCTGAGCCCGGCCATGATTGGTCCAGAGAGCTTAACCTGGATGTTCCCCATTCTCACAGAGAAGGGTACTGTCTTGTGGATGATGGTCACTCTGCGGGAGTCAGCTACTTGTACAGCCTTGAATCTGCTGGGTCCTGGGTCTAATTGCTGAGAGTTGGCAAATGCCTGGTCCACCATAGTGTGGTTGGCCCCAGTATCTACCAGTAATTTGTGGGTGTTTTCACAGAAACAGAAGGGATAGGACAAGCATGTTACTTTATTTGGGGAGTGGCTTGCTTGTAATACAGGGTTGTCACTATGGACTTGGAAGACGTCCAGGGTTTCAACTTTGTGAACGTTGTAGTCACAGGGATTCTTGGCAAGGAGGGATTGAGAGGATGGGTCAGGTGGGGTCGTAAGGCCTCTCATCATTACAACCCCCAGGCTTTTCCCAGGTCCTTGATCTGTGCTAGCTGAAGCTCCCCCTTGTGGGGGTGTTTGGTCTCATTTTCCTGTTGACATGGTTGAAAACAGCCTACTTGACTATGGCCATTGCCTGATGTTGTATGTGGTTGGGGTGGAGCGTCACTGGTACAGCAGAAGCCCAGTGAGGCCTGGTTGTTAGCCTCCACAATGGCTTTATAGCAGTCATCAATGGAGGTACAGCAACCTACAGGGACCCACGTGCAGATATGGGGTTTTAACCCATTGACAATCAGAGTGAGTAACATTGCATTTCCATTGGTCACAGCTTCTGGGATGGCAGCAAGGGCTTGTTGCCATGTGGCAAGGTACTCAGGGACGGAACCAGTTTGCTTGACTGCTAGAAGAGGGGTTCCCACAACAATGGGAGAGAAGGTTTCACTGTAACGGGACTTGGTGGCGTCTCAAAATGCCGCCCAGGTAACGTCAAGTTCCTGGCTAGCCCAGTTGGTGAACCACACAGCAGCAGGCCCCGTGAGGCGCCCAGACGCGGTGGCAACCCACATGGGCTCAGGAACCTGGCAGATGCAAAAGTAGGTTTCAGTAGAATGGAACCAACTGACAATGTTGGCCCCCTTGACGCCACCGGCAAAGGATTCTAACTGGAGGTTGAGCATGCGTTGGGACAGGTCTGACTGGGGCAGGGTGACGCTGGCGTCACGCTGCCCAAGGCAGAGCCAATTGTATATGCTGGTGAGAACTAACTGGTCTTGATAGATGACATACCCTTTGGGAATGTCCCCCTTGGGGATTGGCAGGAAGGTCTCTTGTTGGGGGAGTAGCTGTACGGCCTGTACTGTCAGGAAGCCAGCCGTAGGTAGAGGCCTTGGGCGGCTCAGGATGAGGTACAGCCAAGCCGGCGGGTAGGGCCCACCATAGAATGGGTGCTAACTTGATAATATAAGATACAAATTGCCCAAGTAAGGACCAAGGTCCGGAGTTGGGGACCATGGAATCTACCAACCCTGTCAAAGTAATGTAGAGTACTCCAAACAGTTGGGTAGAGGTGGTCTCAGCTGCGGCAGTGGGTTCCGACGGGCGGTCTGGTTGCGGTGTTAAAGGAGGAGTCATAGGAACAAAGTAGGCAGGCAGGTAATTGTACTTGTCTTTGAACAGTAAGGGCGGGATCTTGATCCTCTTTCCTTTGCGTCTTATGTACATGGTACTTCTAGTCCTTGCCCAAGGGTCAGCAATGAGGATGGTTTCCAAGTCGTACTCTGAATAGGCCAGGTTGGGGGGAGGGTATTCAGTAAAATGCACAGGTCCAAAGGGGGCTCCCGGGGGACAGTATAATGCCTGGGACAATTTGGCAGGTTGGTCTTGGGGGAGGGCAGCGGCCTGGTGGTCTACTTGACTGGAATTAAGATGGAAGATCACTAAGACTAGATAGGGTAAGATTTGTTCGAACCAAAGGTTCATAAAACTTTATTATTGAAAATAATGATGGGGGTTTTGCCGTACTGCCAGGGTCTTTATACCCTGGGACTTTGCTTCTTTGATTTTTGCAGGGTTCAGGTTTGCAGACAAGGCACTGGCAGGGCATGGGTCTTGGCTTGGGGTCTTAAGGGCGGCAGATCCAGGTTGTGCTTGTTCTGGCAAATTGGAAAGGCAACGCTTTGTTTTGCTGCCACTGTTCACTATGTCACCTGAGTAGTCCAATTGCACTACCCCTTATGGGCGGGAGACTGGCAGTTGCTGGTGACCATTGGCAAGGTTAAAAATAGGTTTTGTCTTAACCTCCTTAAGGCAAGTTGCAACCTCTGCATAGGTTTGAGTCTTTAGTGGCCCAAGGTTGGCATCAATCTGATGACTATTTGGGGAATTGTCTCTGGGGGGCTGGCGGGTCTTGGAGTAACTCGGTTTTGCAATTTAACAAGTGGGCGGTCCCCCGTTCACTTTGTGTGACTCAAGTGATCTTTGGAGGGTCCTCTGTAGTAGTCCAGCAGAACGCAGAGTAATTTACCAATTTAAGCCCGTCTTCTAACGGATTGGCGGGTCCTGGACTGGTCTCCTGGGAACCGGGGTTTAAATCTTGGGTTTTCAATACAAGTATTGAAATGTCATTCATGACATCATTCCCTTCCTTCCCCGGGGTCCCTTCTTTCCTGGCCTTCTTCTCAAGGTATTTTTGGATTGCTAGTTGGGCATTGGGTAGGTTGCTTAATGGTTCCCAGGTGCTTTCCTCAGGTGGGTATCCCTTCCACTTGACGTAGTACTGGAGGGTTTTATAGTGGGTATGGTCTCCATGAACATATTCAACTTTGTATTCTTCAGAGTGTCCTACTTGGATGGGAGGGGGTTCAGTCTTGAGTTTCTGGTGGGGGAGTGAGTTCCCCTCTTTCTTGAATAGAAGCGCGCGGTGGAAGACGTTGTGTATTTTCCACGAGGGGGGTAATTCTAGCTCAAATGCTACTTCACCTACTAGTTTGGTGATCTTGTAGGTTTACTTCTTCTGTGGGCTAAATTTTGACAGGGGACAGTCAGAGGCACATTTTGAGAGTCCAAATAGACTTTGTCTCCTACCTTCAATGGTTTTCCAGGAATCCTTTTTTATCAGCAAAAGCCTTATAAGTCTGGACAGCAAAGGTCAGATTCTTAAGACAGGTTTGTTAGGTGTTATGTATATGTTCAATCCAGGTTTGTCCTGACGTGTTTATCTCCTTACTACCAATACTGGGATCCCAAGATGGATCAAATCCATAATTATCTTTGAAGGGGGACATTCTGGTAGATGCATGGTCTTTGCTATTGTAAGCATACTATGCCATGGGTAGCATCTTGGCCCAGTTATCCTGGTTGGCGTTGGCATAGCATTGTAGGTATTGTTCAAGTATTTGGTTCACACGTTCAGTCTGGCCGTCAGTCTGTGGGTGGTAGGAGGTTGATACGCAGCGCTTTACCCCCAAGTCCTTCATCACCTGAGTCCAGTATTTGGAGGTGAATTGTGGTCCTCTATCAGTGATGATTTCCAATGGAGTGCCGTGTTGAGTTAGGATGTGGTTGTGGAAATGTCTAGCTGTCTCTGTGGCAGTGCAGTGAGTGGTGGTAGGGACAAAGTAGGACATCTTAGTAAACCTATCTACCATGACCAGGATGGCGTTAAACGCATTGGAGGGAGGCAGTTCTACAATATAGTCCATTGAAACAGACTGCCAGGGCCCCGCAGGTATGTCTAGCAGCCTCAGCAGGCCTTCAGGTTTGGATCTACGGGTTTTGTTTCTTCCACATGTCTCATAGCCTTTGATGTAGGTGGCCACATCTTTGTCCAGTTGGGGCCAAGCGTAATTCTTCTTGATCCCTCAGAGTGTCTTGAGTCTGCCAGGGTGGCTGGCCATCTCTGAGTTGTGATAGTCAATGAGTACTTTGGTCCTTGTTTCACCTTCTGGTACATAGATCTGGTTGTGTAATAGCAGGGTGGATCCTTTCAGCAAGGATCCTTTCTTGTGGTGTCAGCTCCCTGGGTCTGAGGTCAAGTCAGCAACAAGGTCCGCTGAGTATTTGTCTTGTTTCTGCGCCTCAATTACGTCAGGTTTGTGGGCCATGATTTTCATGTACATCAGTTGGATGCCTAGGCTGTCCAGGTCAAGGAGTACATGTGTGTTGTGGTCCTTAGTTTCTGTAGAGGAAGGAGTCAGATCGGCTCTTCTACTCAGAGCGTCAGGTACCATGTTCACCTTCCCAGGCTTGTAGTCAATGGTCAAGGTATAGTCAGCCAGTTCCAAGGCCCATCTGGCCTGTCTCTGGTTTAGCTGTCTGGGTTTAAAGAATTAAACCAAGTTCTTGTGGTTGGTTAATACTTTTACTGGAAATTTGGCACCACATAGGTACCGGCGCCAATGTTTCAGGGTCTTCATTATTGCAAGCATCTCCTTGTTGTAGATTGGGTAGTTTCCTTCAGCAGGCAGCATCTTCTTGGAGTAATATGCTACAGGATGTAGCATACCATCCCCTCCTTCCTGAAGAAGGACCCCACTCACCGCAAAGTTGGACGTGTCGGTTTCCAGCACAAATGGCTTGGATGGGTCAGGCATGGCCAAGACGGGGGCAGAGGTGAAAGCAAGCTTCAGGGCCTCAAATGCTGATGTGCACTTGTCAGTCCAAGTAAATGTAACCTTGTCAGAGCAAAGGCGGGTCAGGGGCAAGATAATCAGAGAAAAATTTTGGATGAAATCCCTGCAATAGTTTGCCAGGCCCAAAAAACTTCTCACATCTTTCCTGCATTTGGGCACCGGCCAAGCTGTTATTGCTTTTACTTTGTCCTGTGCCATAGCAAAACCGCCAGTCTTTACCACATATCCCAGGAATTTGACCTCAGTCTGAAAGAATTCACATTTCTTAAGTTTGGTGTGTAGGTTGGCTTGGGAGAGTTTCTCCAGTATCAGGTCCAGGTGGCACAGGGGTTCCTTGTGGGTCTTGCTGTAGATGAGGATGTTGTTGAGGTAGACCATGCAGAACTGGTTGAGGTATTCACCCAATACTGTGTTTATCATGCGCTGGAAGGTGCTGGGGGTGTTGCATAGTCCAAATGGCATCACCAGGTATTTGTAGAGTCCATACCTGGTCTTGAACGCTGTTTTGTATTTGTTGCCCTCTTTGATTTGGATTTGGTTGAACACATCTCTTAGGTCAATTTTTGAGTACACCTGGGCTCCAGTTAGTACATTGCAAAGGTCATTGGCGTTGGGGATGGGATAGCGGTTCTTCACAGTGATATCATTCAGCTTCTGGTAGTTCACGCAGGGACGCATTCTGCTGTCTTTCTTTCCTACAAACAGCATCGGTGACAAGTACGGGGCCTTTGATACTCAGATGAAACCCTTTTTTGTCATATCCTCTAGGTAAGCTTTCAAGGCCACCTGTTCTCAGTGGTTGCAACTATAGATGAGGCCGTGGTGTGGTTGGGTACCTGGTAGTAGGTCTATAGTGTGGTTTTATATTGAGTGGCTGGGTAGTTTTGTGGCTTCTTCTTTGCTAAATACATGGTTCCACTTTTGCAGGGGAATAGGCAGTGTCCCAACGCTGGATTCCATCCTTATGGTTAAGAGTCTGTTGGTCGGGGTTCTGCCAGGGCTCATACGGAACGGTATCACAAGATTCAGGTTGTCCTAAGGTGGCGGTCTGCTCACAATAATTTAGAATCAGACCATGTCTGTTGGACCATGAGTCCCCCAGTACTAGAGGATGGGGCAATCCTTTTAAGAGGATCAAGGGAGTTGGGTATACGTTCTGTTTGATTGTCAAGGGAAGTTCCTGTTTGCACTTGTAGCCAGTGTCCAGGGAACTGTTTCACATGGTTACTTGTAGGCTGCGCTCCAAAGCTGTTAGTCCTAGTTCCTTTGCCAGGTTGGCGTCAATGAAGCTTTCATTGGCTCCTGTGTCAATAAAGGCCTCTATCTGACGCTTGATTCCCATACAGTCTAGGGCCACTTGGATGAATTTATAAGATTGTGCAGAGGTGTTTATTTTTGCCAAGGATACATAAGGTGTATTCTTCTTAGGGCATGCTCTGGTTAGATGCCCGGTCTTGTGACAGTAGAAACATAACCCATCTCAATAGTGGTGTTGTAACTCATCAGGGGACATTCCAGGTTGATTGGGTGTCATGGCTCTGCTGGCTCAGGTAGGGTTCACATTCTGTCCTTCTTGGTTTAGACTCAGGCCTTTGCATAGGGGCAGTAATTCCTCTAGGCTCAGTGTAGGCAGGTGGTGCTTCAACAGGTCTTTTGTGGCTGCATTAACTCCCTTTTGGAAGATAATGGCAGATAATTCATCTTCAAGTTGGGTGCGCATTTTCAGTTTAAGGAACTCGTCAATATAGGCTTGGATAGGGTGGTTTGCTTGTCGGATCTCTAACATAGAGTTCAGTGTGTAGTATCTGGTGTCTTGGTCATTGCCAGTGCTCATGAGTTCAGCTTCAAATTTCAAATAGTCAAGGCAAAATTCAACATCTTCAGCAGTGGCCTTCCCAAACCAATCCAGTGTGTCTCCTGATAGCATGGCAGCCACCTCCAAGACTTTTTCAGTGTCACTGGTATAGGCATTGGCGTTGGTTTGGAAGTGGAGGCAGAGGACTGGCATGGCTCAGCGGGCTTCTTCTAAGGTGAGTTTGCCCATCTGGGGCATATCCACCTTGGTTGTGGTCTGGTTCACTATCACGTTTTGCACTTGTGATGTGGCCAGGTTCTGGGGTTCTGCACCAGGTGCAGGGTCTTTCAATTCTTTGGCGGGTTGGTTCTTCATCCATGGGAGTATCAGGGAGGTAAGTGCCTTATGGGTGTAATAAGTGATTATCATAAAAAAGAGCATACAAGTTGCCCCAAGTGTTAATAACATCTTGGGGCCCAGGTTACTGTGTTTGTAAAAGATTGTCATAATGTCAGGAAGCCAGTCGTAGGTAGAGGCCTTGGGCGGCTCGGGGTGAGGTACGGCCGAGCCGGCGGGTAGGGCCCACCATAGAATGGGTGCTAACTTGATAATATAAGATACAGATTGCCCGAGTAAGGACCAAGGTCCGGAGTTGGGGACCATGGAATCTACCAATCCTGTCAAAGTAATGTAGAGTACTCCAAATAGTTGGGTAGAGGTGGTCTTGGCTGTGGCGGTGGGTTCCGACGGGCGGTCTGGTCGCGGTGTTAAAGGAGGAGTCATAGGAACAAAATAGGCAGGCAGGTAATTGTACTTGTCTTTGAACAGTAAGGGCGGGATCTTGACCCTCTTTCCTTTGTGTCCTATGTACTTGGTACTTCTAGTCCTTGCCAAAGGGTTGGCAATGAGGATGGTTTCCCAGTCGTACTCTGAATAGGCCGGGTTGGGGGTATTCAGTAAAATGCACAGGTCCAAAGGGGGCTCCCGGGGGACAGTATAATGCCTGGGACAATTTGGCAGGTTGGTCTTGGGGGAGGGCGGCAGCCTGGTGGTCTACTTGACTGGAATTAAGATGGAAGATCACTAAGACTAGATAGGGTAAGATTTTTCAAACCAAAGGTTCATAAAACTTTATTATCAAAAATGACAATGGGGGGTTTTGCTGTACCGCCAGGGTTTTTATACCCTGGGACTTTGCTTCTTTGATTTTCGCAGGGTTCAGGTTTGCAGACAAGGCACTGGCGGGGCTTGGGTCTTGGCTTGGGGTCTCAAGGGTGACAGATCCAGGTTGTGCTTGTTCTGGCAAATTGGAAAGGCAACACTTTGTTTTGCCGCCACTGTTCACTATGTCACCTGAGTAGTCCAATTGCACTACCCCTTCTGGGTGGGAGACTGGCAGTTGCTGGTGGCCATTGGCAAGGTTAAAAATAGGTTATGTCTTAACCTCCTTAAGGCAAGTTGCAACCTCTGCATAGGTTTGGGTCTTTGGTGGCCCAAGGTTGGCATCAATCTGATGACTATTTGGGGAATTGTCTCTGGGGGGCTGGCGGGTCTCGGAGTAACTTGTTAACTTGGGTTTGCAATTTAACAAGCGGGTGGTCCCCGTCCACTTTGTGTGACTTGAGTGATCTTTGGAGGGTCCTCTGTAGTAGTCCAGCAGAACGCAGAGTAATTTACCAATTTGAGCCTGTCTTTTAACAGATTGGCGGGTCCTGGACTGGTCTCCTGGGAACCAGGGTTTAACTCTTGGGTTTTCAATACAAGTATTGAAATGTCATTCATGACACGTACTCTGTCCTTTCTTGGGGGGATTTTGTTTTAGGTAGGTTGATAACCTACTGCTGCTACCACTGTTGCAACTGAACCAATGAGAGTTCAGTACTTGGAATTGGGGGAGACAACAGTCCAATAGAAAGGACAGAATAATAAGAATAAGGTATTGTTTATTGTAGAATATTGGGATTAATATACTATATGAGGAATGCCACAAGGGGGTGGCATAGTGGGAAGTTCCATGTAAGGTTTGAAGCCAAGGAATAACTTGTGCAGGAATCAGCAAGTCAAATTGGCAGCGCTCCTAATTAGGATGAAGTACCCGCCATTTGATGTTGCCATCAGATTAATCCATAACGTTGGATACATCAAGGGGCAGCTCATTGAGCGCCCCCTGTGTGTTGTAAGATATGTTAGCAGGCAAGGCTGGAAGCTTGGTTGCAACACTCTACTCTCTTATATATGTCTACTTTTAAAAACAAATATTTATATCATTCATCTACAACAAATGTATTAAAAAAATAAATGTTTTTCATGTATTCATTTGTTCATTCTTCTTTGCTTTTTTAATTTTTATTATACCTGACAGTATATCAACTAGAATTACAGAAAGTACATTGATACAAATTAAAATAAATATAAAATATAAAAAACAAAAACTAAATATACATAATTGCTAAGCCCTTAATTGATTGGCTTCTTGGAGAGGTACACAGGGAGAGAAAAAATCAGTGTGGCCATAGAATTTGGCCACAATCTCAGCTGGGAAAGTATGAACACTGACCTGTAGCAAATTTAACAAATCATCTGGCCCAGATGGTGTCCTCTCCTTGACAACTTGCTTGAGCCACCTAAAGACCCTCTTTATTGGATTAAGGAATGGGAATAGGGGGAGAAATAACAGGTTTAAATTGGATGTGGCCAATTGTTAGGAGCCGATTTCCACACCAGGCTCAATCATTGGGAAATCATTTAGAATATCAGCCACTTTGTGGTTCCAGAATTAACTAATACAATAACATTGGTGAAACCCAAACTAGTGACTCAGAGTTGCTCCCAAACCAATCAGAGAAATCCAAGAAATGTATTGCTGTTGTGCAAACCCTTGATCATTTGATAGAGCTCAATGCCAAGGGGATCAAGAAGGGCTACCATAGAGTACGCAATAGAACACACAACTGCACTTTGTTACACACCATTATTTTCACCTTTAGGCTCATAGCCATAGACATTGTGCATGGATAACGCAAAAAACAATTTATCAATGTAGTAGAACTTTACTGTGCCCTTTTCCTTTAGTGCAGTATATGTTGTGGTTTATTTTGATGGTACTCAATGTTGATTGGACTGTTCCAGTCATACAGAGAACCCCTGAGTTTTTCCCATGAGAATCTTAAGCTCTTCACAGCGTGATAGCAGGTGGAAATCAAGGCCTCAATGCCAAAAACAGACTCAACCATTGACTGTATATTTTCCAATTCAAGTTAGCAGTTTTGGTTGATTCATTGATAGATGGCCCATTTTTGTTCCTTAACCAATAGGGTTGGCTTGCACCAGGATTTTTCTAAAAGGAGAACAGTACCTGTTTTTGGGTACTTACTATAAAGCCTATGGGCAGATTTTTCCAAAATACTGACAATTGCTGTGGACTTCTTGTAGTACTGTGTCTCCTTGAAGAGCCTGGTAAAGGTATTGTGGGTAGTGTTGGGAATGACATGGTACTTAGGCTTTTTGATGTTTGGAAGTGGATCCTCTGGCTCAGCCACAAAAAAGGGCATAGGCACATTGCTAGTGAACACAGCAACTTTTTTGAGCATCTGCTGCCCATATGTGGTTTGGAAATACTGTGGCTTGTTGTTGTCATCTTGCCCTTTATTATCACTCACATAAGGCTTGTACATGGTGTCAAGAACAGGCTTCACCTTCTCCATAATAATGCAAGAACACCATCACAGAGGTATACAGGATCATATACCAAGGACACCCTCTCAGTGATGATGCCATTTACTGTTTTACTGGTGGTGACCTTTGTGTATTTTCTGGTCAGCTTTGGGACCTTGGAATTTATGCTCTGTGCCCTTGCACTCTGTGCCCCTTGAGCTGGTTGTGTCAGCAAAACCTCACTGTTATTCTCTCCGCTCCTGTCTCCTTCCTGAGGTGGCACTTGTGTTGCACCAACTCAATTTTTTAAACCACAAGGGTGTCCACGTCCACAGCGTACTCCTCCAACTCCTTGGCTCTATTGTTGTTATGTGTTCATTTTGGTATTAAAATAAATTAAAATTAAAATCAGTCTATCTATATAATTTATTTTTTATTGTAATTTTTATTTGTCTAAATATAGTAGCATAAAAGCTTGTAGTCACTATCAATTATTTCACATTAGGTTTTTAAACTTATTTATTATTATTTTTGGTTGTAAATGTGCAATTACTGTTCATATTGATAAATTTTATTACTTTGATAAATTTAATCTAAAAACAGACATTCAGAATATTTATTTCTATTTCATGCTCTAGATTGTATATCTTAATTAGGATGGATTGGTTACAGTATTATAGATTCACTGAATTGTTTTGATATTTGAGTTTTTTGTTGTCTGTTTCAGCTGCTATTAGGGTTTGTTGAATCAAATTTTACACTTTAGTGACTGGGTTCATTTTGTTCTTAAAAATCATAGTGAAAATAATAGCTTCTTTTTGCAACTGAAAAACATTTGTTCTTATGCTTGGTATATTTTTTGTTTATTCATCATTTATTTGTTTCAGTTTACATAATTTACTTTGTCTTGACATTTTTGTCAATTACCACATATTTTCCGTGGAATTAGCTTTTAACTATATCAAAAAAGTTGAAATTTGTTGTGTGACTGAACCTATTTGTTCTGAACTGAAATTTTTTGTTTATCTCAACAGGTTTGAAAACTACTGTATTGTTAAGGAATACTTGGATTCCAAACAAATTGTTTTTTTGGATTGGCCTCCTCAAAGTTCAGAATTAAATTCTATTGAACATCCTTGAGATGCTATTAAATCTAATTTTCCAGAAAGCACCAAAAAATGCATAGTGGATCTAAAGCTTGGAGTGGCAAAAGTATGAGAGGAAATCTCTATGGAACCCCTCAAGGATATTGTCCCTTCAGTGCCCAGAAGATTTTATGCAGTTATCAAAGCCAAAGGGGGACCAACCAAGTACTAATTACTTGAGATATTTAATATTTAAGTTATCTAACTATGATAATAAAAAAGTATATTTTCAATTTTATTAATTCTTGCTTAACTTTTATTTCTTTTGCATCTTTTTGAAGGTCTTGTGTAAAATTTTGCAGCCTATCTTTTCGTGCTAATTTTACTCTATTTCAATTTTTAAAATCTTAAATTATTTAAATAATGCTAATGTCCCGTTACTTAAGGGGGTACTGTATTTCAGAGTTCTTAAATGGCTTTATTCTAAAAATAAGCTATTAATATAAGCTTGAGTTTATTAAAGCTCATATACCCTACCTTATTGAACAGCAAATTTTGAATTTAACTCTACAATATCTAACCAACATATCCTTAAGTACTTGCTAGTAATTGTATATGTATTTAAAAATCAAGCTGTTAGGCTAACCTCAAATTTTAATACAAATTATGATAAATCAATTCAATCAAGTTCTTTATTTTTCAAGCTCGCCTAGCCAAAATTACAGGAATCGATCCATCCATACCAAAGCTCTGTTTTTTACTTTATGGAATATAAATGCTAGATCAAAGCTCATATTTTTGATTTAATGAGTAAAACTATGGATCTTCGTATTGATTCAGTTAATATGCGAGTTAAAAAATAAATACCACAAATCAAATGAAAGTAAAATTAATCCAGTCACAAACCACTTTATCCTTCAACACTAGCCAAATAGGTTCCTTGATGTTTCAATGATTTGGACATTGCATAAAAGCCAAAGTTGACTCCGTTTACCATCAGGCTGGGAACTTATGAGCCTAGAGCATTTAGATGCCAACCAGAGATGATTGTATTGATTACAGTGGACTCGTGAAGTGTAAAGCACAAAATCCATGTCTTTACTACAGCATTTAATCAAAACTTCTCATATTTTATTTTTAATTGTGTTTTAAGCTTTAAAGGAGTTTAGCTATAATAACTACTCCTGAGGAATAGTGTATGATTAGATAAGCAATAAAAAGAAATTTGCCTGTAGTTGGTAAACAAATTTAATAATCTGCAGCAATGATTGCAACCATTTTATTTGACTAAAATAAAAAACAGATTGATCTATGATATTTATTTTTAATTCTAACTCTTGTAAAAAGCATGCAAAGGTCTGCATTTTTTATGGATCTAACAAATATTTGATGAAACTATATATCAGATTTGTTGAATTTACCTGTATAATTTAAGTATAATTTATATTACCTATTTAAGTGAGCAATGGAAAAGTATTTACTCAATTTACTGTAGATTTATACCAGTTAAAAACTAATGCTTGAATTAAAAGCATGTCTTCTATTTAAAACTTACATATATATTTTTTAAATGAAATTCAGTATTTAATATAATTACAAACATTTCTTTAGAAAATAATAACACTTTTAATTTGGTATGTGATTTTAATTTGAAGATGAACAAAAAGTATAAATATGGCTAATCTACAAGCTATGTATGTTTATCAATAACATAGTAATTTTGGTTAAAATAATTTATAAATATAAGAGGGAAGAGAGCAATAATCTTTTGAATTCAAAACTTTTATTTATTTAAAATTTTAGCTTTAGAGGTCATATTTTTCTGCCCCAAACTTTGCAAATAGAATAGGAACCATTATTTTGCAGTGTGAGCCATGTATTATACAATATTCACTTTATTTATATAAATTTTATTTCTAAAAGTACCATTCTCAATCCCTTGATTTTCTAAAAAATATTTTTAAAATAATAAATTAAATTTTTGGCTGATATTGGTAAGAAAACTGTAAAGCATGTTATTATATTATCTATCAAATAAAATAATTGATAAGGAGCGCCTTTTGAGGAAAAGCTTCAAATATGGAATTAAGAAAGAAGAGAAGTATATTTTATTGGATAATACTTTAGACTTATATAGACTTGGCTGTGGCAGGGATTTAGTTGGATAAAACCTAGGGGTTGGTCATGTGCTAGATGGGTTCGAGCCACTGGATACTTGGACAGTCAGGTGATATTGCTTGGTTACCATTCTTGGTATGTCAAACAGTATATTGGAAGGGGACTAAATCAGGCAATGGCTGGATGTTAAGTAGGTTGGCAGCAGCCAGAATAACTTGTACATCCAGACCCTCAACACCCCCTTAAGGGGTTACTCTGGTGCATCAGGAGGGGGCTTTGTTTTCATGGCTGCCGCCTGATGCTCCTGGAGCTGTTTACTAGTTGGAACCAGTCTGGTCAAGTGCTCTCCTTTACTGAGGCGGAGACAGGTTCTGTGGTATTTCTTGATAATTGGGTTTTTGGCACTTTGGAATTTTACTAGGTAAGTGTTGTGCTCTGGTCTGTATTTGATGACTCTTCCTGGTCCCTGGTGTACTGAGTCTAGTTTCTTTCTGTTGCCAGCTAGAATCCAGACAGGGGAGTTGATGGGAAGTGGTTCCTCTGTGGAGGTTACCTTTTATGTCTTGAGCCTCTTCTTTCTGCTATTTTAGCTTTGAGGCAAATGTGTTGTAGGTTTGGTGCTTGCTCTACTGTGGGAGGTTTCCCCGGGGGATCTTTATGTAGGGCTGTTTGTTGCGGGTGATTACTTCTGGTTTGTACCCATAGGTTGGCTCAAACAGTGAATAGCCTGTCAGGAACCAATTCCTGACATCATCAATTATTTTAAGGAATTTAGTTTAGTCTTCACCTTTCCCTTAGCAGTTAAATTTTCAATCTACAGTTCCCAATATTGGTTTGAATTTCCTGAGACATGTCCACAATTACCCATCCACCCAATCCTCTCTTGGTTGTTTCACTTCTTGGGTATGATGAAACATCACATTTCTTGACCCAGACTATAACTAACGTTTCATGCTTGTGATCAACTTAGAGCTCCACCTGTAGCCCCTGATGAGTAACAGATGTGTTTGAGATCTCCCAATGGTAGACCATATGATTATATAAGTGGATAATGCCCTTTCTTCATTATTATTAGTTTAATAAAACCTTTATCCTGTTCCCAATTCCCATATTTACTGCTTGCTACTATAGTTTGATATAGGAAACCGAGCTAGTGCCTAGAATGGTTACAACTAATATTGGTGGTAGCTTGGGTGTATTAGCTTTGCTACTATGTAAGAATCTCTTCTTGATCTCCTACAACACTGACTTGGTCCTCTTGGTTGTGATTCCTGCTATGAAGAATGTGAGTGCTACTGCTGGGTTGATGAAAATGGCCACCTTTCCTGAAATCAATATGGAATACTGGATGGAGTACAGAGACCTTATTCTGGTGAAGTGGGTCCCTGACATAGCCTGTCCCTTGGTTGGTGCGGACTCGGGATACTAGTAATACATGCTTCATGTATAGTGGCCATGTGTCTTTGGCTTTGCCATCCATTATTTTCTC
>QTSX02001119.1:0-28246 GCA_014839935.2 Entomophthora muscae | reverse complement strand
TGAACTCTCTGGGGTTATTTTAGTATAATAAAGTATTTTAAAATATTTTTTTATATTAAAAATGTTCAGGGTAAAGTGTGCCGTTAATTAAAAAAGTGTCAACATCCAGGAAACGACATTAAGTAAAACCAGGTCGTCACTTTACTATAGTGTCAACATTAAAAGTGTTGACATGGGCGCTGTTGCCGCCTTTACTGTGACCAAACAGTCCCTCTTGCTAGTTTTCTCTGCTAATTATGTGAACCACCTCAGTTCTTTATCTCAGCCCCCATTACCAGAACTCTTAGACCCAGGCATGAGTCTAATTGAACTAGTGTTTGACTGGGCCCTCACAAGTGGCAATCCACTTAGGCCATTCAACCATAAATCTATGTCTATGCGTTGTCTTTACTCACCCAGGTGATGAATTCTGGGCTTTTGGTTGCAGAGTAATCAGCTCTACTTCCCAGAAGCCTGATCACACCAAGTTCTGCAGCTCGCTTCCCCAAGCAAGCCACCTTGGTGACACCTCTGAGCATGCCTATACCCTCCAATGCTCACTTTGGGTTTCCCCAAAGCTCTCATAGGGGCATAAACAAGGACACCCTGCCAGTCTGTTAGTCAGGATGCTTGCTCACAGACCTCCTGCAAGCTTATTAGGGTACATTGAGCCCTCAGAGCTCTTCCCCTCCCTGGCAGTCCGCGTTACCCGCCAGGGGTCCAAACTTACTTCACCCCAGACAGACAAAGTCCCCTGCTTGCTATTTCAGTCTTTACCCTCCCGCAGCCACTGTTCCCTTCTAGGTGAAGCACTATAGCCCAAAGCAGCTAACATCTTCTGCTGGGTGGAGGCAACAACTGCCTCTGATAGTCCTTTGTTACCTACCAGCCAGGCCTTACTTACCCTAGTAGACCATGTTACCTACCAGGCTCCCCTTACTTACCCAAGTAGACTGTGTTACCTACTAGGCTTACCTCACTTACCCCTAGCAGCCCTATGTTATCTACTAGTTTACAATGTTGCTAGCTAACCACACATTGCCATTCTTTAGCGTATTGTCTTTATTTGAAGCCAAATCAACCCTTGCCTGCAAAACTGCACACATGTGGATCACCACATCCCTCCCCCACCAGAAACTCAAGACTGACCCCCCTCCTATCCAGGTAGGACGCTCTGAAGAATACAAAATTGAATATGTTCATGGAGACCATACCCACTATAAGACCCTCCAGTACTATGTCAAGTGGAAGGGATATCCACCTGAGGAAAGAACCTGGGAACCATTAAGCAACCTACCCAATGCCCAACTAGCAATCCAACAATACCTTGAGAAGAAGGCCAGGAAGGAAGGGACCCCTGGGAAGAAAGGGGATGATGTCATGAATGACATTTCAATACTTGTATTGAAAACCCAAGAGTTGAACCCCAGTCTCCAGAAGGCGGATCAAACCCTCCAGACCAGACCAGGACCTGCCAATCCGTTAAATCACAGACTCAAAACAGTAAATTACTCCGCGTTACGCCGGCCTACTACAGAGGACCTTATTACTCAAGTCACGCAAAGTGGACAAGAACCCGCCCACTTGCTAAATTGCATACCCAAGTTAATGAGTTACTCCAAGACCCGTCAGTCTCCCAAGGACAATTCCCCAAATGGTCATCAGATTGACGCTAACCTTGAGCCACCAAAGACCTGAACCTATGCGGAGGTTGCAGCTTGCCTTAAGGAGGTTAAAACAAAATCTATTTTTAAATTTGACAATGATCACCAGCAACTGCCAGTCTTCTGCCCAGAAGGGGTAGTACAATTGGACTACTCAGGTGACATAGTGATCAGTGGCGGCGGAACAAAGCATTGTCATTCCTATTTGCCAGAGCAGGAACAACCTGGATCTGCCGCCCTTGAGACCCCAAGCCAAGACCCACATACCACCAGTGCCTTTTCTGCAAACCTGAACCCTGCAAAAATCAAAGAAGCAAAGTCCCAGGGTATAAAAACCCTGGCGGTACGGTGAAGACCCCATCATCATTTTTGATAATGAAGTTTTATGAACCTTTGGTTTGAACAAATCTTACCCTATCTATTCTTAGTGATCTTCCATCTTAATTTGGGTCCAGTAGACTATCAGGCTGCCGCCCCCTTCCAAGCCCAACCTGCCAAATTGCCCCAGGCATCATACCGCCCCCAGGAGCTCCTTTTGGACATGTACACTTTACCGAGTACCCCCCAACCCGGCCTATTCTAAGTACAACTTGGAAACCATTCTCATTGCTGACCCTTTGGCAAGGACTAGAAGTACCAAATACATAGGACATGAAGGAAAGAGAGTCAAGATACTGCCCTTATTATTCAAGGACAAGTACAACTACCTACCAGCGTACTTTGTTCCCATGACTCTGCCATTGACCCCAAGACCAGACCTCCCCTTGGAACCCACCACCGCCGCCAAGACCACCTCTACACAACTGTTTGGAGTACTCTATATTACTTTGACAGGATTGGTGGATTCTGTGGTCCCCAACTCCGGACCCTGGTCCTTGCTCAGGCAATCTTTATCTCATATTATCAAGTTAGCACCCATTCTATAGTGGGCCCTACCCGCCGGCTTGACCGCACCTCACCCCAAGCCGCCCAATGCCTCTGCCTATGACTGGCTTCCTGACAATGCTAGCCATTATGAAAACCCTGAAACATTAGCGCCAGTACCTCTGTGGTGCTGAATTCCCAGTAAAGGTCCTACAGACCACAAGAACTTGGTCTATTTCTTCAAACCACAACAGCTTAACCAACAACAAGCAAGATGGGCTTTAGAACTGGCCAACTACACCCAAACCATAGACTACAAACCAGGGAAGGTGAACGTAGTACCAGACGCCCTGAGTAGAAGATCTGACCTGGCACTCACTCACATGGAAACTTGCAACCACAACACGCAAGTACTCTTGGACCCAGCTAGCCTAGGCATACACTTGGGATTGACAAAGATCAGGGCCAGCAAACCAGAAGTAATGAAGGCCCAATCACTCAAAAAATTCACCAAAACCATGATTACTGACCTTTCAAAATCCTTGAATAGCCCCCATTACCACAAAGGCTACTCATTGAAGGGAACAACACTAATGCTGCACAACAGAATCTTTGTGCCAGAAGCAAGCATCAGGACCAAAATCTTGAGAGACTATCACAATTCTGATATGGCTGGACACCCAGGGAGACTCAAGACCCTCCAGAGCATTAGAAGGAACTTTGCCTGGCCAAAGATGGACCAAGAAGTAAGCGCGTACCTGAAAGGATGTGAGACCTGTGGACAAACCAAGCCCCACAGAAACAAACCTGAAGGACTACTAAGACCCTTGAATATACCTGCTGGACCCTGGAGATCTGTTTCCATGGACTACATTGTCAAATTGCCGCCATCCCTCTTGTATAATGCAATCCTGGTCATGGTAGATTGCTTCACCAAGATGGCATACTTTGTACCGACCACCACTCATTGCACAGCATCAGAGATAGCCCAACATTTCCACAACTGCATCCTCACCCAACATGGGACACCAGAGGAAATCATCACAGACAGAGGACCCCAATTCATGTCAAACTTCTGGATATAAGTGATGAAAGACTTGGGAATCAAGCAGTGTGTATCTACCTCCTACCACCTGCAGACTGACGGCCAAACCAAAAGAGTAAACCAGATCCTAGAACAATACCTCCGGTGCTATGCCAACACTGACCAGGAAAATTGGGCCAACATGCTTCCCATGGCCCAGTTTGCGTATAATAGTAAAGACCACGCCTCCACTGGGATGTCTCTGTTCAAAGCCAACTACAGGTTTGACCCCACCTGGGATCCCAAGATTGACAAGAAGGAAACTAACACCACTGGACGTTCCTGGGTTGAGCAAATCCACGATACACAAAAACATGCTTGACTAACCTGAATTGCGCTGTGAAGACATACAAAGCCTTTGCTGGCCGCAAACAAACCCCGGTCCAACCCTTGCAAGTGGGAGACAAGGTGTACTTAGACTCCTGGAACGTACCCCTGCACGTGCCCTGCAGGAAATTAGCACACAAAAGAAGCAGCCCCCACAAAATCACCAAACTAGTTGGTGAAGTTGCCTTCAAGCTAGACCTGCCCCCTCCTGGAAGATTCATGATGTGTTCCATTGCTCCCTGTTGTTCAAAAAGGATGGGAATTTGCTTCCCCACCAACAGATTAAGACAGCCCCCCACCCATCCAAACAAACCGCGGTGAGGAATATGAAGTTGAATACATACATGGTGATCAAACCCACTACCAAAAACCTCAATATTACGTCAAGTGGAAAGGATACCCACTAGAAGAAAGTATTTGGGAACCGCTGAGCAACCTTACTAATGCCCAAGAAGCCGTCCAACTCTACCTGAACAAGAAGAATTGGGAGGGAGGGAGCTCAGGGGAAGAAGGGGATGATGTCAGGATTGACAATTATCCTCCTCTGAAACCCCAGGCCCAAGAGCGGGAATCAAACCCGGAACCTGGATCCCCCCAGACCGCTGGGCCTATGGACCGCCCGCCTGCATTTTTCTGGGGTCAAGCCCCTGCAAGCTGACACTAAAGATGATGGCCCATCTGTAAAGTTCTGTGGCCCACCTTTGGCCCTGGATCAGGATGTATTTCCCAGACCATCAAAAAAGGTGGCCCACATGCAGGAAAAACCCCTCCAAAACCTGGAGGACTTGGCCCACACGGTAGACAAATGCTTTGTGTTGGCCTTCCCGACTGAAGTTCTCATTTCCCCTTTGAAGTTCCCTCTAACTGCGGAAGAGACATTAATTTCTTTGGATTGCTTGTTGTCCTGGTGTTGCCCAGTCCTGAAACAATTAGAAAACCAACAAAAAAATGCAGGCCACATGAAGTTGGAAAGGTCAAATCTGCGGCCTGGGGGAAATTGGGTACCAAAACCCGCAACCAGTAGTGTCCCAGGTGGCTAATTTCTCCGGCCTGGGAGTCCCCTGGCCCAAAACAATTGGGTTCTGGAGCTCTCTGGTGAAGAAGTCAGAGGAAGGCATTAGGGGAAATGTGCACCCTGAGTCCTCGGAAGGCTCCTAGCCAATTAAGGGGCTGAGTCTAACATCCAGCCCCGCGGCCCCTATTTTCTGGGTCTCAAACCAAGATAAGATTGGCTAGTACTCTTTAATAGGCACCCCTTTAGATTGCACTCCAATAGCCCCTTTCATGACCCCCTCCCGTCCTATGACCCCCCCCCCTTTGCATAAAATGGAAGCATGGGCCATCAGGTCCCTTGTTTACCAATTCCAATTGTTGAATAAACTCCTGACTTTTCAAATTTTTTGTATTTTAAAGTTTGTTTAACAATAAAGGTATTTATCCTAACTCCTGCTGTTGTCCCCGCCTCCTGCTTTCTCTAGCCCACCTGCCTGTCCGCCTGTTGTTTTTTGTTAGGAATTTTTCCGAGAACAATAACTTGGACCATTCCCTGTTATTTACCCAAGCACTTAATTGTCCCCGCCAACCGCCTTCCCTGGCCCGCCTGCCCAACTGCCCGCCCGTCGTTTTTTGTTGGGAATTGTTGAGTATATTAATTTGGATCATTTCCTATTATTTACCTGTGCACCTGGTCCGTCCGCCCAGTAGTCTTAGCAAAAGAAGGGCACCTTCTGAAATCATGTTGGCATCTTGGTACAAGATGGCTGTGTGGATACTGATGCTCATTTCCCTCTTGTTCTGGTCCTCAAACCCAGTCTTTTGGAGCAAACTTTCCTTGATTTCTCAATCTTCCAAGTTTATTCCTGGTCTTTTTGAAAATATAATTGAGCATTTCACCCCAATTTCCATCAAACCAGGATCCTATGGGTTGTTCTCTTGGTTGTATTCTCATCTTGAAGAGTTTTTGCCACCTTTAGAATCTGTGACTACTGAAACTCCTTCTTCTGACTTGGACAATCCTTCCCCCTTGCGCCAAATCTCTGAGTCAAATACAGAGGCCCCTTTCACTTGGGATTGCTCTCTGTGGTTACTTACTGGAGCCAAGGTCATGGCTTTGGATGCATACTTCCCTCCCCTTTCACATCCAGTCTCCTTTGGGAGGCCCCTTTGAGCGGCTATCCCAGTCTTGCACTGGATGGCATCCTGGTGGTTGGTCCCACCAGGATGGGAGCCAGACTTTGTTAGTCTAGCCCCCCTCTCTTACACCATCCAGTGAAACAGATCAAGCCAAGGAAATTATTGCACCAAGTGTAGTGCCAATCACAACACCTAATAGGGCGCAAAAACAACAACTATTAGCTTCATGAGTTTGAAATCTACACCAGCAACCAATCAAGAGCCAACCCAAGGAAGAGGCACTGGCCCGCAACCCAGACCCATGACCAAAACACTAGAGCAGGAAAATTGGTAGCTAAATTGGGAGTCTCAACCAATAAAAGAACTCCCAGGCCAAGTACCATTTTGCTGCCTTTAGACCCAAGTACCCAATTCCCCTGGCCCTGCCTTTCCCAATGCCCTGATAATCCCCCCATGGAAAATGTCAAGTTTAGAGGTGGGGTACTATATAGACCCAAGGACCCTGCGCTCCAAACTTATTGCCATTTTTTACTAAAGGTTATGTTACTTTGGCTTATACAGCTATCACCATATTTTGTATTTGCTGTCTATCCATTCAGTTCAAGATCTCCCGGCCCTCCTGCTCCACCGTCTGCAGTTTTCTGTCCACCTGGTGTACCCTTTGGGCCTATCCACTTCACTGAGTATCCCTTGAAGCCTAAATACAAGGACTATACGCCAGAGAAAATCCTTGAACTTGACCTGCTAGCCTGCATCCAATCCGCTATTAGATACAACCGCCAAGGCCTGTGAATATTATCTACACCCAAACTATTTAGAGGAAAATTCAATTATCTCCTGGCCTATAATATCTACATGGAACCGCCCGTAACACCCAAACTGATGCCAGCTTCTTCACCCAACCTTCCAACCAATCATACCAGAAAGCTTTTTGGTATAGTGTACATCACTCTCACAAGGGTGGTGGACACCAATGTACCGGCCGCCAGCCTGTGGTCTTGGGTGGGGAAATCCGCTTCCTACCTTCTAAAATTAGCTCCTTTCTTGTGGTGGGCCCTGCCCGCAAAAACCCCGGCCCAAGTTACCCCCAAAAACGGCAGGCCAGCCGCCTGAGACTGGATCCCTGACTCTACTTGATTACAGTAGATTTTAAAAAAGGCTAATAATAAAATAGAATTATATATTACAATCTATATTTATCATGTTACCTTTTTCTTGGTGTGTTGATGGTTCATTTGCTGTTGATAATGTGTTGCATTTAATTGGATAGTTTCACCTCCAGTTGTCTTGGCAATAGGAAATAAAGTTGCCTCCGCAACCACAGTTGGTCTTGGGAAGGTGATTTGATTTCCTATTGCCAAGGCAACTGGAGGTGAAACTATCCAATTAAATGCAACACATTATCAACAAAAAATGAACTATCAACATACCAAGAAAAAGCCAACATGAAAAAAATAGATTGTAATATATAATTCTATTTTATTGTTAGTGTTTTTGAAAAATCTATTGTAATCAAGCATCTAAATTTTAGCTGTCCTAAAATGGAATAGGGTGATTTTTTAGAATGCCTAAATTCCTAAAAGAATCAGCACATATCCATTCTAGATCCTTTTTGAGACACCCATAAATTATATTTATTTTGAATGTACCACAGTTATGATTTGAAATTTGGTTCTTGTGTTGTAACTGTGCTGTTTTAGCAGAGTTACAAGGGGGAAATATTTGGAAGCTAGATAATAATCTTTATTGAGAGATAGGGATTATATAGTTGACATGAATCAAGGATAACAGGAACATGATTTTTGATCACACAGTTGGATGAAAGAAGGGGGTGGCTTGATCCTGGTAATGAGTCAAGCGCCAAAACAAGGTATCCACTGTAAGGAATCATCATCTGTTCATGTTGTTGGATTTGGTAATTTGAGTTGACTTCTTAGTCTGACTTTGAGTGACCAGGTAATCAAATTGCGGGTCACAACCCCACTTGTTTGGAGCCTTGCTGGCGGGTCAAGCCTGCTGTTTTAACACTTGGATTTGACAATCCCACAATTTCAGATTTTTTAAGTTTTACATGATGTCTATGATTTGTTTGAAATACAGGAAATCTCAAATTGTACATTAGAATCTTGCATTTCTTATTCATGTATCCTGCATTTGTTTGCTGTTTTTTGTCTTTTGTTAGTTGAGTTATCTGCTCAAGAGATTTGAAATTTGCCAATTTAAATAAATCAAAAAAGTCAAATTAAATGGTTGATTTTATTAAATATTTTATGTTTCACTCAGCTGAGTTGCCCGCAAAAGTGATTCAAAATTTGGATCAAAGATTTGACAATCCCGCATTTTTACGTCCAGGTTCTGAATTTACAGTATTTGGTACCAATGACCCCTCCTTTGACCCCGCAGCCCAACCGCCTTCAAAAATATGTTGCTACTAGTGAGTCCACCTGCACCCAGATATTTGGAGAGTTGTACATCACCCTCAATGGCTTAATCAATTCTATGGTGCCCTCCACCAGAACCTGGGCCATCCTTTGGAAATCACTATCCTACATTTTAAAGTTAGTCCCCATTCTGTGATGGGTCCTTCCTTCTGGACCTGTGGGCTGTCCGCCTGCAAGTTCTCATGAACCTATCACAGGATAAATCCCTGACAATGACTAATAGTGTGCAGAAAAATCCTAATGTATCTCTGCTTCTAGCAATTATATTTAGACATTCATATCCCAAAATTAAAGCCACAGAGCAGGAGCTTTGAATAGGGCTATTTTTAAATGATACACTGAGGCAAAGCGCAAAGTTCAAAGGGTTCCAAGAGAATATGATGCAATACATCCAGCTGAGGTATCAAACTCAAATCATGAACCCTCAGATGAAGATCCAAAATCTTCTGAGAATTGTCAGAGCCCAGAATAACCCTGACATAGAACTCAATAGCATCAACACAAAGGAATGTGAATTCACAATCATACAATTGCGTGATTTCCTAATTGAGTTTGAGAATAAGGTTTCATTAACTCATGCCCCAACTCCCCAAATGTCAAAATCAATGCCCTGGAAACTTTTGCACCTAGAGGCACCCTCAGAAGCAGTCTTCACCTCCAAAAATGCTTCTTATTGTCCTAAACCCTCAGAAGTTGGGTATTTTAGCCCCTAAAAGCTCTCTGAAAGATTACAAGGTTTGACCCAAGCTCCAGGACCTTAAAATAGTGTGGTGCCACCCCTGTGCAACCAATCAGAAGATTCCACTGCCAGGAAAACAGTGGCATGTGGTCAGCCAACCAACTAAGATGCACTGCCAAGCCAAGAACCAACTTTCCAGCAGTATATAGCTGAGAAAATTAGAAATTCCTTTCCTGTTGACATCCCTTAATACACTTTAAGTTGGTTAATGTAATCAGAGCATTTTTACTTTGCAGTAGTTTACTATATTATCAAAAATCTTATACTGCTGGTGCTATCTAATAGAGAGTACTTGTGGTACTAACACCAGCTCTGGGAGACAGAGCAACTTATTGCTGCCTCTAATCACCTAACATTTGCCCTTGTCCCTTCCCCTAGAGTGCTGGATCAGGATATGGTTCCTGCTCCTGCGCCCCCCTCTCTCCTTCCCAGGTGCCCCTCTGCTTTGCCAACTTGCTCTGTCAAGCCAGCCTATGAGTGCCACTACTGGAAAACCCCCCCCTTATCAATAATATCCTGTCCTATGATTGCAGCAATCTTGGGTTTGCCAACCTGATCATGCTAGGGCTTGCTGAGCAAGTGATTCTCCACATGGGAGTGTGGCGTCCTTGGGCCACTGCTGCTAACTATGTGACAAGGATGACCCCTGTCAATTACTAGGCCTTCCAGGTTCAGCACTTTTCTTTAGCTGAAGGCTCTCCTGGGCGCAACCCAGGCCATGACAAGAATGATCCGGAAGAATCAATCCAAATTGTATAAAAAGAACCTGAATCTTCTTCTTAAATTTGTTATCATGCTCCAAACTTAAAAATTTTCTTTAAAGTTTGAAAATTGATTTTCTTTTAGGAATTTTAAATTTGAATTTTTAAGTTAGTAATTTTGAGTTAAATCCCTTACCCTTATCTTGATGCTTGATTTTTTTCTTGATTCCAAAAGCAAAATGTCAGTTACAACTCAAACGTTATGTAACCACCCTGGTTATCTCTTAATTTCAAAACTGTTGTAGATACTCTACTTTTGTTTGAAGTTTACTCAAACTCTCCCCTCTTTTTATATCTTCTTATTGTAATTGTAACTTACTTTTCTATATAAATAAACCTAACAAGAAAGAGTAGGCTTAAGCCAAATTCTAAGTTTTCCTCTGCTTAAGATTATTACTTCTTAATCTTAAACATTTTAAATTTAAAACATGAAATTTAGCTTTGAAATTACTGTAAATTCAGAACCTGGACGTAAAAATGTGGGATTGTCAAATCTTTGGTCCAAATTTTGAATCACTTTTGCGGGCAACTCAGCTGAGTGAAAAATAAAATATTTAATAAAATCAACCATTTAATTTGACTTTTTTGATTTATTTAAATTGGCAAATTTCAAATCTCTTGAGCAGATAACTCAACTAACAAAAGACAAAAAACAGCAAACAAATGCAGGATACATGAATAAGAAATGGGAGATTCTAATGTACAATTTGAGATTTCCTGTATTTCAAACAAATCATAGACATCATGTAAAAATTAACGGATCTGAATTTGCGGGCTTGTCAATTCAAGAACCAAATTTCAAATCAAAAATGAGGTGAATTTGAAATAAATATAATTTATGGGTATCTCAAAAAGGATTTCAAAGGATCTAGAGTGGATTTGTGCTAATTCTTTTAGGAATCATAGGTATTCTCAAAAATTGCCCTATTCCATTTTAGGATGGCTAAAATTTAGATGCTTGATTAAAGTAGATTTTAAAAAAGGCTAATAATAAAATAGAATTATATATTACAATCTATCTTATCATGTTGTCTTTTCCTTGATGTGTTGATAGTTCATTTGTTGTTGATAATGTGTTGCATTTAATTGGATAGTTTCACCTCCAGTTGCCTTGGCAATAGGAAATCAAATCACCTTCCCAAGACCAACTGTGCTTGCAGAGGCAACTTGATTTCCTATTGCCAAGGCAACTGGAGGGGAAACTATCCAATTAAACGCAAGCACATTATCAACAGAAAATGAACTATCAACACATCAAGGAAAAGACAATGTGATAAGATAGATTGTAATATATAATTCTATTTTATTATTAGCCTTTTTTAAAATCTACTGTAATCAAGTATCCTTAATAGCAATACATTAACACTTTTGTAGTAAACTGATAGTTTATCTTTCCCCCTCCTTCCTTCCTTGAAAAAGACGTTTTATGGCCCCCGGCGTAGCCAGGGGCCAAAAAACTTTTAAAAAAATTCTGCATCATCAGGAGGGTAGCTCATATATCATTATATGTGTTTATGGTCGCTATATTAGTGATTTAGAGTGCAGAATACTGCATCATTTCCAGTTTAGACAATTTTAAATTTCATTTAATTTCATGTCTAAACATGGTTGTTGAGATTGGATTTTTCATTTGATTTTATCCAGAGTGAAGCTTATTGATTTGGGTTGAGTTGTCCTAGTTTCTTACTTTACATTCAATTTGGATTCCAGTTCCCACAATTATTATTTGAGTTTACTAGTGGCATTCAAAAGTGATTTGAAATTTGATTCTTGAATTTAACAATCCCGCAATTTCAGAAAACTTAGTAAACTTAATGAAAATGGTTGATGGATTTGAACGCTTCAAATCTGATTTGAGTTAATTCATTTTGTCCATTGGAATTATGCAGTTTGAATTGAAATTTGCAAAGTGTCTACAAGCTCCTGCATTTTTAAAAATCCAAATCAAAATACAAAGAATTCAATTTAATTAAAAAAGGCTATCCCGCAAAAGTGATTCAAAATTTGGACCAAGGATTTGACAATCCTGCATTTTTACGTTCATGTTCTGAATCTACAGTACCTGTTTTTTTTAAAAAAAATTCAATCTTAAAATATTTAATTAAATTTTCCACTACAAACTTATAATTATCTTCTTGTTAGACTTCAATTGTTTTTGAATCAATCCCAAAAAATTAAATTCATAACTCTACATTTTAACATTTCATTATTCATTTTTATCAATTTATTGAAATCATCTTGTTTTCTTTGTAGAATTTAAGTGGTCTATTTTTATTAGCATCTAAATTATTTTTCTTATTTTAAAAATCAAAGAGATAACTTTATCAATCTATAGTAAAAAAATTACCATGGAAATGGTAACTCAGCACACTGCTGCTTTATTTAAAAATCTCTTAAATTTAAAGAAATTTGTATAGAGTGATGTCTTATTATTCTCATAGAGATTTTTCTAGCATCAATATACCACTTGTAACCACTCAAAATTTAGTGAACACTTTGTCTTATATTATAATTTTGGGATTTTTATAAACTTTGTCCCCAAAAATCACAAATTATAAACTTTTGGCAGTTTATCTTAAAGTTTTATTTCAAACTGTGGCTACATTTGTATATCTTTTAAATTTAAATCCAGTAGCTCTGTACACTTTTATTACCAGTCTTGTTTTATTTTGGGTAAGGCCTTACTGTCATGGCTCATACCAGATTCCGGCTGGACTCCCACAGGGGAGGCAGGCTGGGCCTGAAAGGCCATGTACACATTAGGCGCTATGTGAACCAGGTAGTTTAGAGCAGTGGCTAGGGGGTGCCAACTCCCAGTATGGGGATGGAAATACTCCAGTTCAAGGGTGTGGGGCGGTTTGGCAAGGACAACAGGAGTATGGCCAGGAGGATATGGGTATGCAAGTTTGTATTGAGTAGTGGATTCACAAATGGATGCAAAGAGAATAATTAAATTTGAGCAAAAATAGACAATTCCTTCAATAAAATAATAATTTCTAGGCATAAACTAGCTTTATTAAGATGTCAACAGCGAGGAAGGCTTCCCCCCACTACTTATACTTACTGAAGAATCTGTGGCCTTTTGTGCCACCAGAGAACTAATGGCATCATTTGGAGCTGGATTTACAATTTTACCTGTGTTATGTTCTGAGGAGCAACACAGACACACAACAGGAAATACTAACCTTAGGATTGGATTTGTACTAAGTCTTGGTTAGATGACAGGGAAGGCTATGTGTTTACCTTGCGGCCCTGGAATAATAATCTCTACTAGTTGTGGCTAGAGAGAGGCAAAGAAGTACAGAAGACACAAAGAAAAAAATGTGAAATGAACTTAAATTTTATTGGTGAATGAGAAATGGAATATATAGTGGTTAGGAATACCACAAAACACTACTAGGACGGTAGGATCACTTGCCACCAGCATTAGTGGGGCAAGTGAGTTGCGCAGATCAAGAAACCAAACAATTGTATTTCCTGATTCAGTCATCAACTCATTTTGAGAGGCAAAAGCAAAAGCAAGAGATTTGTCTTTGAAATGGCCCACCAAAGGCGAAATTGATATATGGTGAAAAGTGGCATTCACGACATTACCCTCCCCTAGATTGGCCTTAGGGGGGTAGTATTTACAAAGGAACTTTGCGTGCACTTGAGCAAAAGGACGGCCATTGGAGAGGAGCTATACCGTGTATTTGGACCCCTGTTTAAAAGTCACTTCTAAAGGTCTGATCCACAGAGAGTCTAACTTATGTGCACAACCATCTACTCTGTGTTGTTAGTAAAGTACATGGTCACCAACATTGAACTCAGGCAGAGGGGAGCGTCCAGCATTGTCAGGAGAGAGCTCAAGCATCTTAGTCTTATATGCGGAAGTGTAGGCTGTGGCCTGTATATCAATTATGCGTTTGACTAGATCCTTAATGTGGTAGTCAGGATTCAAGGCCTTATCTGAGGTAAGTAGGGGGGCCAAGAGCAATGGGGTAGTAGCCTCTTGCCCATACAGCATAGCAAAAGGGGAGTATCCAGTGACACAATGTTTGCTAAGGCGGTAGGCAAAGAGAGCAGCAGGTAAGTATAAGTCCCAGTTGGCAGTGTCAGAGTAGGTGAGCTTCCTCATGATAGAGACCAGTGTTGAATTTGCACACTCAACTGCCCCATTGGTAGAAGAGTTGTAGGGGGCAGAGAAGAACTGGTGTGACCCCAAAGCTTTGACAACAGAGGTTACCAGCTTGGCATTGAAGTTAGTCCCATTATCAAAGAGTAACACTTGAGGACAGTCATGGCAGTAGAAAACATCTTGTAACAGGAAGGCAGCAGTTGTCTTAGCCGTGATGTCTTTTGTAGGGTGTGCCTCTAACCACTTGCTAAAGTGATCAATAGCAATTAGAATAAAGTAACACCCAGAACGTGAGCGGGGGAGAGGACCTACTGTGTCAATGCTGACAGTGTGAAAGGCATGTTGCGGGGGAACTAATTTGAATTTGTGGGCAGCAGCTTGAGGCCTCTGCAGCTGATAGTTGTGGCAGCTATCTATGATGTCTGAGATCAGCAGGCAAAGGTTCTCACAGAAGTAATTCTTCTGAAGCCATTCAAAGGTATTGGCAATGCCTCCATGCCCAGTTTCTTTATGAGCTTGCAACACCAACGAGAGGCAAAGACTGGGTTGTACATAAGGCAGATACTGGTCTTGTACCTTCTTGAAGAGCTGATTGTTGTGTATGAGGGTATCTTTGAATAGCTTGGACAAGACCAGTTGTACCTCTTCTGTCTCACTTTCCCAAGAAGAAGGGCACCCAATTAGTCTGTATAACTGGTTGGCCTCTACAGGATGTAAAGCAAGAATGGGCATTCTGGAGAGCCCATCAGTGTTGTGGTGTTGAATCTCAGGGCAATGGATCACAGTGAAGTTGTAGCCTTGAAGACGTAGGGCCCATCTAGCTAGGCGCCCTTCAGGCTCCTTCAGCTGTTGTAACCACTTAAGCAAAGCGTGATCAGTGACAACTGTGAAGTGGGTACCATATACATAGTGACAAAACTGCTTGACTGCATGCAGCATGGCAAGACACTCCTTCTCTGTGACACTATAGTTCTTCTCATGTTTGTTTAGCACACAGGAAGTGTAAGTCACAGGATGGTCTACATCCTTGTTGTCTAGTTGCGCCAGAATAGCTCCAATAGCCAGATTCCTAGTGTCAGTGTACAGGATGAATTCCTTATCATAGTCAGGATACACTAGGATTGGCGCCTCTTTGAGTTTTTGCTTAAGGGTCTCAAAGGCTTGCTGCTGACTGGCGGTCCACTCAAAAGGGACATTACATAGCAGTTGGACTAGAGGTTCACTAGTATTGACAAAATCAGGGATAAATTGTCTATAGTAGCCCATCATCCCTAGGAAGACTTGTACCTCTTGCAGGTTGGTGGGCGGAAGCATTTTGTCAATGGCCTCAACCTTCTTAGTCATTGGGCAAATCCCAGTCTGAGTTACTTCATGGCCCAAGAATTCAAGACGTTCTTTGAAGAAGGCGCACTTGGAAGGTTTTATCTTAAGGCCAGCTTCTCAAATCTTTAAGAACACCTCCTTGAGATGAGACAGGTGATTGGTGAAAGTAGCACTGAAAACTGTTATGTCATCCAAGTACACTAGGACACATGACAACTTCAAGTCACGGAGGATGGAGTCTATGGCCCTTTGGAAAGTTGCTGGGGCATTACAGAGCCCTTGCGGCATGTGAGTAGGCTCAAACAGCCCTTCAGATGTAATGAGCGCGGCTTTTTGGCAATTGTTGGGCAATAGGTTAACTTGCCAGTATCCAGATGCCAGATTCATTGTGGAGAAGAACTTAGATCCTCCAAGACGTTGGAGGGCATCATCAATATGCGGCAAAGGGTATGAGTCCTTCTTGGTCAAAGAGTTCAATTGGCAATAGTCCATCACTATACAATGACCCCCATCCTTCTTCTTCAAGATGAGTAGCGGGGATGCCCAAGGACTTTGGGAAGGCGTCAGCAGTCCAGCGTCTAACAGTTGTTTGAGCTCTTTAGATACCTGGGCGTCCTCTACACAACTGCAGCAATAGGGTTTAGCATGGAAGGGAGGAGCGTCGCCAGTGTCTATCTGATGTATAACGCCTTTGACTAACCCATAGTTGGTACTGTCCTTAGCAAAGAATTTGGAAAATTGGTCTAGTAAATCTAGCACCTCTTTCTGCTGAACCAGGGACAAATGTGGAAATTCTTGCGCAGTGAACAAGGATAGGACTTGAGGCTCATCCTCAGGTAGGTTAAAATCTTGAAACATGTCAAAGGGATGAAGAGACAGGACATCAGGAGCATTCAACAACTTGCCATATCTGACCACCTGCCCCCTAGACACGGTCATGGGGAGTGCAGTCAGGTTGGCCACCAACAACTGAACATGGTCCTTATGGGAGACGTCCATGATCCCTGGACAGAGATAGGGTTTGTTGCGTCCTAACAAGGGGGGAAAGTACAACTCCAAGAAGGTTTGTTCAGGTAGCTCATATGATATCTGGGAGTCCAGGATGACCTGGGAGCCAGGAGGGATGGAGACAGAGATGTGGCTAAGAGAGGAATCCCTTCAGACGCAGGACAAGCCATGGGTGGAAATTTCATGTTGGAGGAGTGGGTGCAATATTTGAGGTTGAACACCCCAGTGGGATACTCCAAGGCACATGTCTTCAGGCGCTTCCTGGGAACTTTAACCGGCTCTTCAAAGATCAGAGGGACTTCATACCCCAGAATAGAGAGGTAACTATCTTTTAAGTTGATTATCTCATTATATTCCCTAAGGAACTGGGTGCCAACTAAGAGATCATAACTCTTATTTTCCAAGACAACTGCCAGCGCAGCTAGAAGAAATTTGCCAAACTGCATGGGTAGAGCAGAGTATGCCCCTATGGCGCCGGCCATAGACAGTCCAGCTGTGCCATATGACTGGTGATAATTAAGGTCAGGGGCAAGTTTGAGTTTCTTCACAAGCTTGGAGGAGACAACGTTGACTGGCAAGCCAGTGTCTAGAACAGCCTTTATCTTCACCTTTTGAATGTATATCTCTACTCAAGTGGTAGTATGACCAAAGGGGGGAAGGACAGCCAAGATATCTTGAGCCTCTGCTAGTTCCTTGTCCCATTTCTCAATCATACATCTTAACCCTGGGAACTCCTTATAAACAGTCTGGAGAGGGAGCAAAACAAATACATTCTTGAAGACAGCGTCAGCAACCTTGGCAGCTTCTTCTGACAACTCCACCAGCACATAGGACCTCTTAGCCTGAGTGAGGTAGGGGCGCGAGACAATTTCTTTGGCTTCAGGCAAGGGCTTAGTGGTAGTTGTAGTCTTTCCTGAGCTCAACTTATAAGGAACTGTAATGGTTTCTGGAACAGCCAGGACAGAGTACCCATATGCATTGGTGTCATAAGTATCAGAGTCATCCAGGTCAGAGTTGTCAGAGATATTGTGGAACAAGAGGAAGATAGGAGGAGCCTCATTATCAACAGGCTCAGAGTCAGTTATAGAGGGAGGGATTGATAGAGACTGGGAAGAGTTGTCAACTGAGAGCGTCTCTGCCTCTAGGTTGACGGCTCTTTTGGATCAGCTCCTTCAACCCGCGGGTTGATGCAGACTTGAGAATGATGAATATCTGACCACAGTTGTGGCAACCTTGGCGTCAAGGAGGATTTTGTGAGTTCATGGTAAGAATGCAAGGACCACGGGAAGATGAACCAGAGTTAGAAGTAGCTCAACCTTCCCTAACAACTGATCCAGAGTGGGTAAGGTACATATCCTGCAACAACATCTTTATGCTCTTCATGGAGGAAAGCATAGCCTTATGGGCTTTGAAGTGAAGGCACAGAAGTTGGTTAACCTTGAGGGCTTGAGTGCAAGCTATGTAGGCTTTGTGGGCTGTCAAATGTCTGCTTGTGATCAGTTGCTGTCCTTCCATGTAGAATCTGTCTGAAAACTTGGCTAGCGTCTCTTTGGGCTTGAAAGCAATGTGCATGAAGGTGTCCTTCTTTACTTCCAGGCTAAAGTCACCACTGAACTTGTCAATCAGAAACTGCTTCATTTCTTCCCACGTCTCAATGGTGGGTAGCTCAGGCACCACCACCTCCTAGCAAGTCAGATGTAGACAGGTCAGAATATGTTCTTTCTTAACTTTGTCTGAAGCGCATCTCATGGCAGTTTTTTAGATAGTTAGGAAAGCTGCAATGGTTGAGGTTTTGGGGTCAAAGACTTGGTTAAAGGTAGGCTTGAAGTGTGCTTTGGGAGTTGGGCCATCATTGTTGCTATCAAGTACGTTTATACACAGGGAAAACTCTGCTTTGGATTCAGAGGGTGGCTTTCTAGCCCATAGCTGCCAAACACTCTCTTCAAGGGTAGTCAGGGTCTCAACAGCGCAGGCACCCATATCAAAAGCTTGAGTGTACTGTTGTGCAGTAATATCCAAGCGTTGACCTTGGGTGGTCACTATTGTGGAGAGTTCAGCCAGTTGGGAAGTAAGGGATGGCCCTACTGAGAGGCAAGGGGCAAACCTATCATTCACAGAGTCAATCACATCATTCATCTCTTGTATGTCTCTATCCAGATCAGTATGGTCCCACTTCAATTGATCCACCTTGTTAGCTAGGGCAATTAGTCCCCTAGTGCATTGTATTAGAGGAGCTCCTGGTGAGCCAGGGCAGCAACCATCTTCATTGACAACCCCAACTGGACTAGCAGCAGTTGTTATCATCTTGCGTAAGGCAGCAAGTTCTTGCTGTAACTCCGCAACTTGAGCAGTCAAATCAAGTACCTGGGGGTCAGGTTGAGGCGCCTCAGCAGGACGTCCTTGACTGCAAGTAGTTGTACATAGCTCATGAATAGTGTCCCATACTCTTTGCTCTTGATCTGCCAAGTCATCAGAAGGGGGAGAGGGTGGAACATCTGGCTTGGGCGTAGCTAATTCATTCACTTGACGCTAGAGTTTGGCTATAGCAGCAGCGGTGGCAGCTCTTTCTTGATCAAACGCCGCACTGAGTTCATTAAGGCCATTAACAGCAAAGTCCGCTACCTGCTGTAGTTGCTCAAAGGAATACATGCTGAATGCATTGAGCTGTTGCACAAGTCATTCAAAGTTGGTGAGATAAGAGTTTAGGGTGGAATCTACTTGAGTTTTCCAGGGTTGTTCTAGCTGGTGAAACTTGTGTAGATGCTCTCTCACGTATTTGGGGATGAACTGGCGCATTTGTTTGATAGAATTAACCAAACAGGTCTGGGAAGTGACAGAGCTGTGCTGGTTGTCAGATACCAAGGAAAACAGGGAATGGATCCACTGTTGGTAGGCCGCAAACTGGTCCCAGTGATGAGTAACCACTGCTTGCAAAGACGAGATTTCTTGGACGTGGAGCCCCAACACCATTTGATGGTGGGCTAAGGCAGGCTGCACAAAGGACAATAGTAAGTGCTCAGCGGAGCCAGTTGATGAGAGGAGATGTTGTGGAAATTGAGGAGCCACAATTAACTTGTATTATTCAGCCTGACTGAACTGCAACTGAAGGCAAGGGATGGCTCCTTCACGGGCTATCCCAAGGGCTACCAACATGACTTGTTCCAAGTCAGGGGTACCCCTGGGGTAAGCAACTAGGCAGGGACCATTCCCAAGGTTCAGTATAGTGGGGGTAATAGGCTGGTTGGCAATATCCTCTTCAATAGGAGGACTGGTAATTTCAGGTGAAGTCAACTCTTGTATAGGTGGAGGCAAAGGACCTGAAAACGTGGATGCAAAAGGGATAACTGAGGGGCTTACAGCCCCTGTAGTGAGCACCATTTTTGTTGTGTTCTGAGGCAAGGCACAGACACACAACAGGAAATCGTAACCTTAGGATTGGATTTGTACTAAGTCTTGGTTAGATGACAGGGAAGGCTATGTGTTTACCTTGCAGCCCTGGAAGAATAATCTCTACTAGTTGTGGCTAGAGAGAGGCAAAGAAGTACAGAAGACACAAAAAAAATGTGAATAGAACTTAAATTTTATTGGTGAATGAGAAATGGAATATATAGTGGTTAGGAATACCACAAAACACTACCAGGACGGTAGGATCACTTGTCACCAGTATTAGTGGAGCAAGTGAGTTGTGCAGAGTCAAGAAACTAAACAACTGTATTTCCTGATTCAGTCATCAACTCATTTCAAGAGGCAAAAGCAAGAGATTTGTCTTCAAAATGGCCCACTGAAGGCAAAATCAATATATGGTGAATAGTGGCATTCACAACAACCCAGAATTTGTGTGCTTGGACAAGAGAATGAGATCTCATTGGCTGCTATAACATGAACCTTTTGAAATTTGCAACATGGCAAGTTGCTACAGTTATTTTTAGCTCCCACAATGAATTGATTGTCCAATTGCGCAATCAAACAATTGCGCTCCCAATGTGCCATTTCCCAATAGATAGGTGGCCCAAATTCAATAACAGGCTCAATGCAGGGATTCAAGGCTTGTGTGCCTCTCATATCCCAGGTCATTTTCTAGTTGAAAGGGGGTATTTCACCCTGGAAAGTGTGACGGAAATCACTGGATAATATGAAGCTGTTTCTAAATGATGGGGAATTACCACCCAAATCCACATAGAATTGATGATTAACCACCAACGCGGCTTTAAATATCTTTTTGTAAAATTTCCAATTGAAACTCCAGGATTAAGTAGAACAATCAATCCTAACCAGAGTAAACCAAGATAAATGACCTGGGAAAGCATCAATGCATCTTCAGCGTAGAATTCTGGGCATTGAGAAGTGACACAATTTTCATTTTCCAGAATGGGGGGAGGAGCTACAAAATTGGCTGGCATGGAATTAACATTTTGCGGCGCCAACGACAAAGTTCCAGATGCTGGCCCCCATCTTCCTGAAATGATTCTGTTCAGAATCAGATTGTACAGGATATACCGCAACAACCTGAGCACAGGATGCATTTTTAAAATTTAAAATTAGAACTTGGGATAATTGATTTTTATTGAGTAAATTTAGAAGGACTCAACTCTTAGAGTTGAAACAGGGAAAATTATTCAATATATATCAGAAAAATTAACTAAGCAATACCACCTAAGTCTTGATCTCCTATTCCTTTGGCATCTTCAAGTAAGTATCTAGTCCAGGTTGCAAAGAACCCTTGTATGACCAGTTTCTGACAATCATGCTGATTAATGAGCTTATATTGGGTGACCCTCATATTACGTTAATTTATCAACATCAGTTTACAAGGGGGAGCTGGTTTCAGCTGGCATACTGGAGCAGCCGTGACCCATTTCCAATTTACCGTTTGGTTTAAAGCTGTTAACTTAGTCAATTTTGATACAGGTTTTCTGGCCTTCCATGCCTTCTTACTTGGACGGACAATACCCGGCATTATGGAACTTACCGTGACAGAAAGTGCTTTGTGGGGGTTTCCACACTGCATTTTTAATCAACTCTAAGGAGGCCAGCTGACTGTCCAGGGCAATCTGGGCCCTGACACTGACATTTGTGGTCATTTTTGGTCCTTGGAATAAATAAAGAAAATATATTCAATCTTCAATTAAATGGTGCAGATTGAGAAGCCTGTGGGCCCTGAAAAATATGCAGAACTAATTTTCATACCCCAATTGATCCTATGATTTCATCAATTCTACAATCACCTATAAATAATTGGTTCTTGGCCAGTTATTAGCTTAATCTATTGTTAAAGTTCAGCCAAAACCTTTAATATATATTCATTCCAATATAGAAAGTGAAATCTGCGTCTAACATAGCTGGGCTTTACACCAGGATGAAAAACTTACAATCAGTGCTGGGTAGAAAACTACTACAATCTGCTGATTCAGATATTGTGCTAAAAATCCCAGCTGCTAGATGAAAATCATCCAGATAACCCAGTTCAACAACCTCCAGAAATTTATTAAAAAGCTCCAAACCCTTAGAAATAAGTCTATTGTCAGAACAACGGGGTCAACCCCCCGGAAAGGTTCTGACCAAGTGGGTGTCAGGGAATTCTCCCCTGACTACACTATGTTTTTGGACACCATATTTTCAAATAACAACATAAATGAAACCAACAACCAAGTGTCAATCAACATATGGAATTCTGGTGTTGAGCCATATGGGGATCAAACCCAGATCCTAAAGACAAGGTTAATGTTAGTCTAAACTCCACTAATCTGTATACATTACCTATTTATGTTAAACCAATTCCAGTTGGTTTCCGCTTTTGCTCTTAAATCCAACTCTGCAAAGGTTATTAGTTTATTAAGCAACATCACTTACTGCTCCAACTCTGATTGGCTGTGTAAACTTGTCTTGATGCTCCTGGACCCGCTTTATCTACCTTTGGTGAAAGCTCTGTACTTGTCTGATAATCATTTCAACTATAGCCACCGTTTAATTATGGCTGTTCTTGTGGCTGTTTTCTTCAACTCTTGGTTCTAAATTTTACACTCCATTTTATTAAGCTGCATGTAGAAAAACAAATGGTAAAGGTGATCTCTTCAGCCATAATTCTAGTGAAACTTCATTTTAAATCCCCTCCTACTCATTGAACCTCTTAAATGTTTATAGCTCCCCACTGGGGTATTTAAGTGAGCTCTTTATACTATCTCTACTTGTTCCAACAGCAAAGATTATCTTTTATCCCAAATCTTTATCACACTTACTTATGTAATCCCTTTTTGAAGCCATGAAGGGAAGCTATTTCCTGTTCTGGTTTCTAGTTTCTTTCCTATCTGTGATACTGGCTCTTGAAAATCCAACTCCCACTACAGACTGACATAACTCCTCTCCTGGTGACTCCCACCAGAAGGAATCCTTGGCTAATAGATGGTTCAAATATCCCTCAGGACACTGGGGAAGAAAGTTCCATTATGGCTGCTCCACCACTCCACCTCCACCAGCTGAACCTTCCTTGGTTAGACCAAATGCATCCTTCTACCTGTTGGTGTACTTGGTAGGATATTACTTACCGGGAAGGTTCAGTTCTATGATGAGAAGGTTTGCATTCTTAGGAACTTTTGGTCACCTGGCTATGGTTACAGTGCCTATTGGTTTGGTGGTTGAAGGGCTTAACTTGGGGGCCTTGGCTCACAAGATTGGGGACTTGTTCCCTCTTAAGTGGGTCCCTGACATTATTGCATCTAAAGGCCCTGAAGGATATTTGCAGCAGTTCCCCCTGATTGGGGAAACTGCAGCAAAACAAAAAGTAGAAGAAAAGGAATCTAGAAATTCTAATTCTTTGCCTTTCAGCTTTTATAGGCTGCCAGCCAGCCAGCGGCAGGCAGCACACCCCCCATAGGGGCTGTCCATCCCCGCCAAATGGGGAAATTGCCAAGACAGGGAACCAAAAAAGGCAATTTCCCCAACACCCAATTTGGGGGGAACTGCTGCCCAAATTTGGAATCTACCAATTACATGGGGTTGACAAGCAGCCCTGCCAAGCAATTAATGCAGTAGCTGCAGAAACTGAAATTGGATGCATGAAAGCATCCAGATGTCCACCAACTCAATGCAAAACATGGGTTGCCAATTCATCAGCTGAAAACCCCCTCCAATCCTATTCCCAAAAGGGAATTCCAGAAAACACTAAGTGTTTGGGGTTCCTTGTTTAATGTTTTTTGCTATTCATGCCTCACCAAGGCTGATAGTATATAATAAAGCCAATTCACTTGATGATAGTTTGTGCTATCATTGAGTGAAATTACCCCTCAATAGTATCACATAAATCCAAAACAGACTTTAAACAACAAGAAGTCAAGGCACTAAGCTTTGTCAACCCTTCCCCAGGACTAAAGGAGATCAACCGCTTTATCTTCTCAGCTTTACTAACAGCCTGCCTTGAGATTGGGGGCCACCAACACTATCAACCACACAGGCCATTTAAAGATCCTACCAATGAGTACCTTTAAAGGGAGCTAGCACAGCTCAACTCCTCCAATCAGTACTCCTGGCCTGCACTGGTTTTCCCCAATCAACCCAGTCCATAACCATCTACACCATGATGTGCTATGTACTTACGTATTTTGCCGGTAATTTTGGTTGTTATAACGTCCACGGGAAAGTGTTTTGATGGGTAATGATGATCTACCCTATTGTAACAGCGCTCACAGGGTTCCAAGTTGAAAACTTGGGACCGTAACTTGCTAGAATACTCCCCCAATTGTTGGGTCTTTACAGCTGCAGTACCCTTGAGTTTTGTACTGTAATGGAGGCTGATGCTTTCTGATCTGTTTTCTCCCTTCTTGAAAGGTCTCCTTAAGCTTATTAAAGTGATTTGATTGAATTGTCTTGTAACGTTGAAAATATCAAGAGTTCTTTTACTTGGCTTTGGTTCCTGAGCCACCAGATTGATCCACTTGCTAGTTACAGTTCAAGGGCAGCTAGCTTCCGCATTTTTTGTCCTGATAGCTTGAGTTTATCCTAGGAAGCAAGGCTCATACATGGCGATCTCACCCTTTGGTGATCCATATAAGAGTTTAGCCAGCAGAAAGTTTAAGGTTGCTTCCCATTGTTATCTTTGCCTCCATAGTGACTCTCCATTGTTACTATATCTCTGATATATATGTTTAGGTACCTAGAAGACTTCTCTTTGTCTCTGATTCCTATCCTATCCTTCCCAAAACTTGGGTTCCAAAATATTCATCTCATTAGATAATGTGTTTCCTCTTCAACAAAATAGGGGGGATTTTTTCTAGCCAAAAGCTTAGATTCACCTGGTAAAACTTCATTTAACTACTCAAAGTTTAGCTTCAGGATAAAAGCCTGAGGTCAGCAGGTTATATAGGAGGGTGGCATAATAGAAGTTTACATGGATAGGAGGGTCATCAAAGCCCTTATGAAAAAGTGCTCCGTACAGATACCTTTATAAGCTGCAAGGTACTGATCAATAGTCCAGCCATTTGAGTTAATTCAGCCCTTGATCAACCTTTGTGTTGGTGCCCTTGGGCATATTCTGTTGTGTGATTTGGTTCAAGGTTCCACTAGCGTTAAGGGAATTGATATTATTAATAGGGGCAAGGATGTAATTGAAGACAGTGCATTGCAGGGACAGGCTGTCCTTTTTTATAGGTTCTCTGGCAATAGGAAAATGTAATTTGATGTATCTTAATTTTTGGAGGGATTTCTTATCCAAGTTAAGCAGGTGTTCATAACCTGAATGTGCTGCCACTTTTGAGTATATGCTTTTGGGAAGTATATAATAAAAAATAGAGGTAATCTTAAGAAGATAATGATGTCTTTAATGAATACAGAAGAAGAGTGCTGAATAATAAATTTATAATGTTGCAACCAAGTTTCCCTCCTTGCCTGCTAACGTATCTTACAATCACAGGGGGTGCTCAAGGAGCCACCCTTGATGTATATAACAGCATGGATCAATCTGATGGTAATATCAAACTGCGGGTACTTCCTCCTAATTAGGAGCGCTGTCAATTCAACCTGCTGATCCCTGCACAAGTTATTCCTTGGCTTCAACCCTTACATGGAAAATGTCACTATGCCACCCCCTGTGGCCTTGTGGCTTTCCCCATATAGTATATTAATCACAATATTCTACAATAAACAATACCTTATTCTATTCATTTCTGTTCTTTCTATTGGACTGTTGTCTTCCCCAATCAAATACTGAACTCTAATTGGTTCATTTGCAACAATAAGCCACATAGTATCTATGTAGATCATGAATATCATATGGATTATGTTGTGTTTGGCTCCTGGGGACGACATCCAGGAGGACACAGTAGGAAATCTTTATAACAAAAGATTTGAGGTTTGAAGCTAGCCTTGGGTTAGCCTTCAGGGCAAAATTAGGGGCACATACCTTAATTTCCTGGAATACAAGATGAGAAAGTCCTTTTGGCAGAAAGGACAGGAAAAAGCTTGAAGATTATTAAAGCCAACACAAATGTGGATAAATGTGTCTTTATTAGGAGATTTGATTCTACTTAAATAGTAGACAAGGAACGGTGATCACTCATTAGATAGGCAGAGTGGCCAAGGGGGTCATGTTGGGATGAGGTCATACCAGGATCAGACAAGAGAAGCTATGGTATTCCAGAATGGGTAGATATTGGCCCAGACCCATTTATGGAAAACAAGGAATTCCCGAACTTGAAAGCAAAACCAGTCAAATCTTTGCAGCTATCATTATTTGAAGGCCATATCAAAATAATATTAATGGCGCAATTTCTGACAGATTGGAAGGTCTAGGTTTACTTGGGATTCAAGGGGTTGATGCTGGTGGAATACCTGGATAGTGTTGTAGGGCCACCTTCTACTTGACAATCAAGTTATTTCTCGAGGAAATGATTTCCCAAGTGAGAGTAGTTTAAGATGTTGCGGCATTGCAATTGCAGCTGAATTTATCTTTTTAGCATTTAAATCAAAGCCTTTATCTATAAACAATGTAATCTCTGTATTGCCAGAGTATAGGAAAGGCTTTTTAGCCAAGCTACCCCTTTTGATAGGCCATTTAAGCTCTTGCACTAAGAATGGTCTATTGCGGGACAAATGTATCAACAACTCCTGGGCCAAGATGGACCATTTGGCCCATCTCAGCTTGGCAAAGTTTTGGTACCCGATTCAATTCTGACAGCAGAGTTTTCACCGACACCACTTTGGACAAAATGACATCAAGTTTTAAAACTTAAATCATTTTTAATACCGAATAAATTTAAGATGACGTCATTTTCTTGGAAATCTGGTTGCCTGGATTGAAGTGGGTGCCAAAGATTTGATAAAACTTATTTGATTATGGGACAAAGTTGTACTGTTTAAATGGGATCTGATTCTGCTATTAGCAAGATGAAAATGTTATTAGTGGTTCTCTGCTGAGGGACATGCATGTGTCATATGGATTGTGGACTCGCTTCCGTCTAGTGACGTACCACTCTGAGTGTTCCTTGGCGACTGTAGATGGCCACTCGGAGTTGAATTTGCTTGATAGCACGCCTCTGTATGTTTTCAAAGCTCGGTATGCCTTTTTAAAGCCAGGGTCGATTAAAAAGGCTAGATAGCTCAAAATTCATAAAAGAGCTTTTTGGTTAGCAGTACGTGACCATGGCTACCTGACATGACAAGGGCGGCATTAAACAAATAGATCTCATGCTGGCCGGCGATTCCTTCATATGTATACAGGAGCAAAAGTCCACCTTTGGTGAAAGTTGGTATGATGCTATAAAGCGCACTGCTGTTTAGTAATTCACAAAAAGCTTACACTCTAAACATCAAAGTGGTGATAAAAGAAGTACCAGCTGGAGGATGATTCAAAGAGCTCAGGAAGCGCTTATGCCTTGCTAGTTTACAGATGACAAACGTAATGGCAACGGAAGAGTAGATCAGGGGCACAAGTATCCAGAAGGAATAAAGGCACATCTCAAACAAAAGGACATGGTTGTTTTCTCCTTCCAGGCAAATATACATTTCTTCGCTACCAAACAGACACACACCTTGGTATGTGAGTCTTGATACTTTTTATGGTTACCTGGTGCAGCCAAAGCGGAGAGGGTAGCCAGCACGAAGGAAACTACCCAATACAGCTGTTCCCACGTTGGATTAAACTCGTATTCGTGGACATAGACAAGCTGTAGATTGACTGCAATGCTCATGTTCAAGAAAAGATAAGCAAAAGCCAATGCTGTAATGACTGGGCAGCGAAATACTGCATATCTTGAAGATCTAGTGTGGTTTTACATACATGGGTAATAAAGGCCATGATGTCCAGGATGGAGATGGCAAGAGTAATCCGGATTGTGACATGATCCACGCTCCGCCTGTCAACGAGCTTGGCCCCCAGTATCATCACAACCACTGCAACCGCTGCCAACAAGGAAACAATATTTAGAACATTAACGATTAAATAGAGGGTGTAGTTTGACATCATTTCCATGCATGCCAAATAGACACATTTATAGCCAACGTACATTCCACTGAATAGTTTGCTCACATCCAAATTACATATATTCAAAAGTGGCTTATTTTATGAAGTCCTGAAACAACTCCTTTGTCCGTGCGAAAGCATGGGCTCAATTCTACATGTCAAAACTCCTATTTCAACAACCCTCTTGATGTCTGATCTTTTATCCTATTTGACTGGTTTCCGCTCCTGGAAAATCCACTCGTACAATACTTGGCTGAGCTCAGTGCGTGGCTTTATGGGTCACGCTGCTTTAAGGTATAAGTGCCACCTGAGCCAGGCGTGCGCTTTTAAATGCCGCCATTATTATCCACCACAAGT